>JAUMGZ010231206.1:0-11031 GCA_032359645.1 Pododesmus macrochisma
AAGATCTGGGGTTCGGGGCGGGGTAATTCACACAGAGTTTTGGCTCCTTCCTCTTATAAATATCATATTTATCGGAGTCATTATTCAGGTTGCATTTTTGTACTTGAAGGATATATGTTTGCCTTCGAGTCCTTTGATGATTGTTAATGTGTAACTGGGTTTTGGTCAAGGAGAGGTCACTCGTTTTTTGGTTTACTCTCCAATAGTAATATTGCAATGGCAAAGAGGAATTTTAATAACTAGTAGAAATAGGATCCACAGGACAAACGTTATTGACCAACAAACAATTGCTTCATCATAACGTCACCACCAGAATGAACCAACCAAATGAGACGGTAATTCACAATGATTCAATTCATATTGTGTTTGGGTATAAAAATGTACGTCAAACAACCAAATGGGTGAGAGGACCCCGCCCTTGGCCAGAAGCCAAGCTCCAAATCAACCGTCATCAACGGACTCGAAGGGGATAATGAATTATGAATAGACAAGACCCCGGTAAATCAAAGCTCTGAAGCCAAAGGGGGAGGGGGGTCACGATGGTAGTGAAGGACAACTGCAATAATGTATAAGACTGAATTCCTATGTATTTTTAGCTTATTTAACTACAAACCACTTAATGTTTTCTGTGGCGCCCTCTCTCTCTCTCTCTCTCTCTCTCTCTCTCATCTATATGCTCTATAAGTACTAATGACTTCAAAATGCTTGAATAATATTTAAATCTTACAAAACTGACCAAAACTTGATATTATTATACATTATATACATGTTTGGAACACTATTATAGGGTTTAGATACCAATGCCTGTCACAACACTATTGCAATAATAAACTGTATACTATTATTGTATTACAGGTCATTATACTCAAAACAATAATTACAGAATCGCAGTATAAAATAGTGTCTCAAAAGTCACTCCTACAACGTATAGTGAATATATTTGCAAGGTTAATTGCTTTGGAGTTAATGTTTATGATTGATCCAGTAATTAATACATATGCACGGGTCATTGTTTGAGGGTGAATGTGTATGACCGATCCACAAAGACACTAAAAAATATTTTTAATGGTAGATCCTTTTTCTTCTTATATTATTTACAATGTTTATAAAACAATAAGTGAAACGTGTTTTGAATTATATCATGATCCCCCATCTTTGGCTTAGTAGTTAAATATACCGAAGTCTTGTCTATTCTAAAATCGTTTTCTCTCAATTGTCGATTAATGGTGGTTGCTTCAGTTTGTATTAAATGCTTATTGTCCGATCAACAGCTAAAGTCATTTATGGACGTGCCAGTTTTACTGGTGGAGGAAACCGGAGTACCCGGAGTAAATCACCGACCTACGGCAAGTCCCTGGCATCTTTCTCACATTAGCACGCCCCGGACGGGAATCGAACTAGGAGGTGATTACAAGTCGGCGACTTTAACCACTAGGTCACCGCGGCCCCTTGGTGGTTGCTTCAGAGCTTGACATGGAACGTAATACGAGGGTGTCTCACACAGCGTGTTGGCTCTTCCTCTTATAAATATCTTATTTATTGGAGGCATGTTTCAGATTCCTAGACATGGAACGTGATACGAGGGTGTCTCACACAGCGTGTTGGCTCTTCCTCTTATAAATATCTTATTTAATTGGAGACATGTTTCAGATTGCATTTTTGTATATATCGCAAGTCTCGCATTTGCATGGTACTGTTTCTATCCTCTTATCGATATTATATTTATTGATGGCATGTTTTAGCTCGCTTGTTTGTATTTTAATTCCTCTTTTCCTTTTGTAGAAGTTGTTGACAGTCCAAAAGTTACAACTGGGTCTGGCATGAACATCTTGGGTTTAGTGGTGTTTTCAATATTCTTCGGTTCTGTCATCTCCAAAATGGGGCCAGCGGGTAAACCATTAGGTGACTTCTTCGAGGCTCTTCATATTGCCTCCATGAAACTTGTTACATTAGTTATCTGGTAGGTACCTATTGTATCGTGCATATTTACTGCCTTTAATTTCCCCCAATCATATTCGTAATTGCTAGTTAATTTACCATTTGGAAACTTATTAGATGTGACTCCGTAACATAGTAAATAACAAACAAAAACATTGTGTCAAAGTATTCTTAAATCTGTTCTGTTCTGTTTTGTTTGTTTGGGTTAATTGGCATAAATGACCTATTCTTTAATGCAGTTTTTCTGAAGAATGTTTTTAGATTACACATTTTTATACGTATTGTATTATGTGTTTTATTAATCACTTGGGATAGCATATCATCATAACATACCTCTGGGATAATATGTGCAATTAAAGAAGAACAATTTTATTTCTCATATCAAGATTTAGTAAGAGAAGCCATTTAAATATTCTTATCAAGAAATAGAATTATTTTATACCTAGATTAATTTATAAATATGAAATTCATTAACGTTTAATTACCCAGCGACTTTTGATATTCTTTACCAATTTCAAATTTATTTTTTTTCAATTTATTTCCTTTTCAAAAATTAGTGTTAGAAGACATTTATAATTATAATTTATAATTTATGATTATTTGTTTTCCTTTCTCTGTTTTTTAGTCAAGCCACTTTTGTTATTGTTGACCAATTATCACTTATTGTAATTCAGGTATTCACCTGTCGGTATCATATTCTTGATTGCTTCCAAATTGGTTGAAATGGAGGACCCGGAGACTATGTTCACCAAGCTGGCTTACTACATGATCACAGTACTAACGGGATTAGGCATCCATGCATTTATCGTATTACCACTTGTGTACTTCATTGCTGTTAGAAAGAATCCTTATAAATTCATGTACTATATGCTAAAAGCACTGTTGACAGCTTGGGGTACAGCTTCAAGGTAAAAACTTATTTTTGTCGTAAAAAACCCGATCAAGCTAACTGCCTTTTTTTTACAAAACAAGAAGAAATGGGATCAACAGATCAAACGCTATTGACAAAAAAACAGTAGCTTCATCAAAAAGTCACCACAAGAACAAACCAGCCAAATGAGACTGTTTTAGTGTGGCATTAAAATATACGTCAAGCCAACTAAAGTTATAAAAAGTTGACCGCGTCTTCTTATGTTAGTTTAAGCTTTATCGAACAATATTGGTGGTTTAGACGTCATGTTTAAGTTCACCTAAAAGAAATAAGACAAAAACGTTCAAATGGCATTGTAACGACATGTCCTTACATTATATAAGATCAGACAATTTCATCCGTTTCGCATAACTCTTGCCTCTCTGCATTTTTAAATAGTTCTTCAACCCTGCCAATAACTATGGATTGTTTGGAGAAGAACAATGGCGTGGACATTCGAGTGGTCAAGTTTGTAGCACCTATTGGTGCTACGGTCAATATGGACGGAACTGCATTATATGAAGCTGTGGCGGCCATTTTCATCGCACAATATACCGGCCTTGTAGAACTAGATGTTGGATCTGTGATTATTATCAGGCAAGCAATACTTTGAAAATAAATTATTTTCTCAATACCACGTGTACCTAATAATACAACTGAATGATAACAGAGCAGATGTAGTTTTATTTTATATTTGTAATTTGCATTCTATTTATACAGTGATAAAAAGTGCATTCATATTTAAACTAAAGATTTTGAATTATAACATTTTACGAGTGGATTTGTGGAAACGTTGCAATATTCTATAATTTACAATTGTGTAATATATTAATTTTATATTGTTCATTTTCATATTTTATTTTTCATATTTATGGTAAATAATATCCCTCAATATTGTGATAATTAAATTTGCACACTCATATTTTCTATATTAGGCCTTTAACTGTGTTTAATAAGAACGTCTATGTTAAATAATATGCCTAAACATTGGTTGTAAGCTATTATTCAGATGACGTTCTTTTTATAAATTGAAAGGAATTACGAAAACAATTCTGCTGACTCTTCGAAACATTACTTTTGCTGTTTAATTTGACCTTTACCAAACATATGTACTGATAATATTATAAAGACGGCATATATTTCGATATTTCTAGTTATTGGTATGTTTGTTTAATAACAAATCAAATATGTGTTTTCAGTTTGACTTCCACTGCGGCAGCGATAGGTGCGGCCGGAGTACCTCAAGCTGGTCTGGTAACCATGGCGATTGTCCTTACAGCAGTTGGCCTTCCTGTTGATGAAGTCAGACTGATTCTCTCAATTGATTGGTTTCTGTGAGTAAATATTTCATTAAAAGGCTTTGTAAAGTAACGTATTAATTAATGAATATAATTCTGTTTATTTAACCTTGAGGTGAATTAACCATGCCAGAAGAAATCAAGGTGTTAAAATGCAAACATTAATATTTAACTGTGACATATTCCATGTAAATATTGTTTTAATGTAAGAAAACAAGATAATGAATCCCACAAAAATCAACCTGTACTAGAGAAGCTCGCCCGAGCTATAACTGACCATTTACGACATCAAAAAGTTATCAACCAAATGAAGAATGCAATTACATTTCTACCATTTGGGAAAATGACTTTGCTGCTTCTCACAAATTATCAACTTGAAAAGTTTACTGTGCTGCATGAACAACTGATGGGCATACAATTACATACCTGCAACTTGGATTGAACCACTTATAGATATGATATCTTCAATAAACTAGCAACAAAAAACAATACTCTTTCTGAGACGATCTCGTTCAAGATTCAGGATCTAGTTTCAAATCAACGATCATCAAGATAAAATTAAGACCTTGATGACAAAAGACTGGTGAGCTATAACGGAAGATAGGAGAACCTGTTTAGAACATATACTCCACCCTAACAATGCCATAAAACGGTCTTGTTCACAATTAATGTTTCCTATTTACGCTCTTAAGAACATGTTTGTGTAGTTTGTGACAATTGTAAATGTTTCATCTGTTTGGCGTCTCTTTACGTTGGTTGGTTCTGCTATAGATAAACATGGGCTGTATGGCGACGTTTTCCTCACGTATAGGTGTTGTTGCTTCCCTTTTAGTAAACGGCGAGTTTTGTCTAACAGTTTTGTTCTGTTAAAGCGTTCAACTCAAATAACATTATACCTTTTAATGAAACTCGACAGTTATTAAGCATTTACTTTTAGAATTAAATGTTTACGTACATTAAATCAGCTTTCTATTAAAAGGTATTTTATTTATTTTTCAGGGACCGATTCAGGACTGCAGTCAACGTGCTTGGTGATTCATACGGAGCAGGCATTGTAGCCCACTTGTCAAGAGATGACTTGCCACCAATTGAACACGCATATCAAGACGAATCAGAGTTAGACTACATACCAGAAAAAATGAGTAAAGGTCACGAAAATGAGGGATTCGATAAGACAAATATGTCGAACACAAATGGATATAACAACACCGAAATGTCAAAGATGTAAATAGTTGTGTTATCCAAGAAATCCAATTCATATCCAACATGAAGAAATACGGACACCTCTGTTATAATTACTAATTAATGTTGTTTATAAACCTAGGGCCATTTTAGTTCTTATTTAGTTCATACTACTTGTAAAACGTTAAAAGACAAAAGACTTGTATGTATGTTACTGGTGTCAATAAGCGCTCTGGTTTACTCAAAACCTTATATAATGACAGTTTTGTCTACTTAAGGTGTCATTTGATGAAATAAGTGATATAAGTGATAAAGAGAATGTATATGTATATTGTTTTCCCTTGTATCTTAAATTCTGTGTAAGTCAATGTGACGGTATAAAGCATGTACTAGTGTTCAACAAAAATAGCTCTTGCATACGTTAATATTGAAATGTTAGATGTGATCATAAAATGGGCATGTGTATTCAAAGAACCTTTACACATTGACAAGTATCTTTGATTATATACACATATATACGTGCAATAGTGATGCAAAAATAAATGCAATTAGCAAATCTGTAAAACTCATTTTTAAGTTTTCTGTATGTATAAAATATCAAATAAAAAATATGTAAAAGACGCGCTTTCAAATCTTTATACGGTTTGCAAAATTGATACTATTATGATATTTTTTCATTTTTTACGAGATTTGGGTAGGCGAATGCTTTTGCTAGGAGTTACAAAACAAAAATTAGGAAAGAAATCATATATATCATATAGTGGAGGCCCATAGAAATTTTACTCCCGTGGGAATTTTATGATTAAAGTAAACCACCAGGTGGAAATGCAAGAGGGACATGTCTGCTTCAAGAAAATGTTTGGTGGCACTCTGGGAGTCGCGTCTTTCAATAATTATGACGTCATCAAAACGGCCGCCATCTTGGATTTTTTATTTTATAAAAATTAGGAAAGAAATCATATCATACCGTAAGTATAATATTTACTGCGTGGTAAATTGTGAGATATGATGCATGTAATTGACTTAACATATAGTGCAATGTTTCATTGAATTTAAAAGTATTTGTTAGCATAGAACTGCTGATGTTAAGTGCAGTTACTAGTTGAAATGGTTAATATCAGAGAAGCACAATTATGAAAGAATGTAGTACTATATCAACATCAATGCAAAGAAGTGCCATGCGAAAATATTTTTTTATGTTCAAAATTTGATAAGAGGTCCTGGAACACGTTAAGAAAAACATGGGTATTTAATTGCAGAGGGTGACTTTGCTTTTTGGATGGTTAACTTTCAAGCACTCTTTGAATTATATTGTCTTCGATTTTGGTTGTTACAAATTTATGGGAAATGTTGCATTCAACATTCTTTACAATTCTGGCCTCGCTTCTCAATGTGCCTTGTCTTTCATGACAACGGTTTAAGTCGAATATTCAACAACATATATCCATTTGGCTATATCGAAACACACTCTGGTAAATATTATTAACAATATTTTATAAATATTTTAAAAATGTTGATTAAATGATTAAATATATCTTATTTAAGATTAAATAATCGATTTCGAGAAAAACAAAGTAGATGAGAAGGTATATAATGCATCTTTCTACTAACAGTAATATCATAACTACCTGTCTCTCAATCTTATGCATACATGTATCTTACGCTTCAATAATAATCATAATATCACTAAGAGTTGTACAGAGTATAGGGACGCACATCTGTTTTAAAGAAGGAAGTATTAAAACAGGATTGCAATATATATAAAGTATATTGGGTTTGTTTATAAATAGGCCGTTGCTATAAAGGCTCCACCGTTTGGCAAATGCAGAAATAATTCTTTTGTGTATTAGCTGATTAACTGAATCCCTGAGAACTTCTAGAGTACTGTAACTTTTTATTTCAACAACTTTGTGTTTCTAAATTTCGAAGACGTGCATAGAAGAAATCTAACTTCAACGGCTTGGTTCTTTTCATATCTTAATGAAATCTTAACGCTCAATGAAGATGTTTTTAATGGAAGTATTAGAGAAGGTTTTACTGAAAAAGCAAAGATGGCCTTCTTTGTGTAAACAAGCATTAGGTATATCAATGCAATATAGTAAGTGTTTTTAAGAATATCCTTTTTGTTTAAAACATGTGAATTTTGATATACTCTTTAGTTTTCTTACATTGTATACTTTCTTACATTATGTTGATACAATATTCAAACATATAAATTTTATACATTACATATACAATTAACTGTTATCATTTGAGACATTTTTTTTAACTTTGTATATTCAGATTTATTGTATTGTGTATATTTTGTCCAGATTTTTTATTTTACCAATAAAATCAAGTTAACCACAACTTTGTTTAATATATTTTTCAACACTAAACGACTTAATTCCCGATTCATAACGTTGTGCCAGTTATATTTGAGTTTCGTACCTAAGAAGATACAGTTTCATACTTATCTGTATTCTAAATTGTTGTGTTTGAAGCATATTTTGGCTCTCTCTTTATTGTAAGTCAATCAGTCAGTATGTCATTTGATAATATTTAATTCTATATAAATTATAACTTTACCTTTGCTGATGAGAACTGGGTTGTTCGAAACACGTGTCCAGCGGAATACGTTTAAAAATTCCTGTTTTGACTACACGCACGTTTTAAAAGTTGGCAAGACAATTTTGTTTTATTGTTGGGGTATGGATTTTGTACATCATAACCATCGTGAATTTGTTGTCATCGTTTCCCCTTTGGCTCTGTAGTTTTGATTGACCGAAGTCTTGTCTATTCTAAAATACTTTTTTTACAGCGTTACTTCGAAGCAAGATCTGGGATTCGCGACGGGAATGTCTAACACGGAGTTTTGGCTCTTTCCTCTTATAAATATCATATTAATCGGAGGCATGTTTCCGACTGCATTTTTGTATTACAATACAAAATGTAAATCGTGAAAATTTTCAATAAAGAACTCAACAGCCCGTGATGGACGCTTAGAGAAAATGAAGTAAGAATGGAGAATATCTGTACATCATAAAGTTTATTTATTTAATGTTTAAATGTTTGTCCATCTTTAAGATTTCTTGTCTAATGCAGGAAGTTGGAAGGCTGGGGCCTCATTACCCGGTTTAACAACACCGCCTGGTGTTGTGCTGGGTAGCAATCCTAAGTAAGTCCGCATGGATAGTCTTTGGGATTGTTGCTTCGTCAATTTTTTCGTTTAATTCTGATGCTGTAATTGTGTGATGCTGCTATTGTTGGTTTGTCAGTGTCTCCCGTTCGGTTGCTGCCACTCATCCTGTTTTGTACATGTGTAGCAGGAGACGCTTACTCAATCGCGAGCACCTAGTTTCGCTTTTTAATAGAATTTCGTGATAATTCCTTTTTAAGTTAGTAATTATAGTGTTGTCCTTTTTTTCTGTGTGCGTCCCACGTTTTCCTTCTATTTGCCCATGTCCATAGACTTACGGCTTCTAAGTATCGTCTTAGTTTTTCGTATTTACTACTTTATGGCTCCTATGGGGTTGGTGGGGTGGCGCTCGATAAATCCACAACCTCATAACACCGCTATAAAATCTTCAAATCTATAACCAAGACGTAGGCCAGCGAAGACAAAAGAATTTCAACGTATCCTCCAGGATATTTTTTCTGAGAAGCTAACCATCGTCAACCAAGAATACATTAATTACAGATTTATCAAATGTCATCAAAGAGTGATTGTTTAGGCTTAATTATAAATAGCAGACACAATAATTTATAATTCATATTAACAGGAAACAACATTCTCCTTGGGCAATGCCTCACATGTGGCTGGACATGTATTATAGGTCCTACACTAACGATACTCTTCAAAAATATTGATAGTTTAATTAATTTTTTTATAAAAGTTCACTTTTTAGAACACAATATTTCCATCGACAGAAAATCGGAAAAATAGTTCCCACTGAACGTGTATGCTGATGACGGTTGTTTCCTTTATGTAGGTAAGCCGTGAGTGATGATAAAGGTTCTCTCACACAGATAACTGGTTTTTCTTTAATGTTGTATTTATTGGTGACTCTTTTCAGTTTACAAATTTGTAATTTTTGTATGGTTATAAAATCTGGGTTTTCTCTAATCTAGATGCCTTCCAACGCTTAAAGAAATTTATACAATGTTAAAAAAAAACAGCACACATAAATATATGCTGAAACCGGAAGAACTTCACTTACTTTAACAATGATTTCTTGTATGGTGTTTTTGTTGAGCACACGTTGTGAGGTCTAAAAAAGGCACGTATATGTTCATTTTCTTTTTAAATAAAACAACACCTTTTTTTACCCCATGCCTATTTGCAGAAATATATTCAAATAACACCGGGATAACCTTAGTTATTGGGATCACACACTTTTCATAGTTCAATTTGGCGCGAAAACACATCCGGCAAGAACACTTTAATCAAGAATTGACACATTCCGTAGACAATTCTAGAAAAAGTTTTATGTAGAAACTTTTAAATCTAGTTTTCTGATGGATCGTACACACTTTAAAATGTACCATAACATTACATATTACACGAGTAGCGTACAACAAAGTTCCGTTTTCATGATGAAATGGGTTGTTGGAAATATATATACTAGTATTGACAAAGAAGATCAGTTATTAACTCTCTGCTATATAAATTTCATATATCAATAATAATAATAATGGTAAGTGTTTCCTGCTACACATGTGTCACCCGCCGCGATGCTGGGTAATGTGTTTAAAATGAAAACAACAAAAATAACATTTCAACTACTTTTCTAAACATAAGGCAACGTCGTAATGACACCGTCTCGTATTCGTAATAGTAGATATCCGTGGTCATTTAAATATACAAAAATGTAATCTGAAACATGCCTCCGATAAATGTTATATTTATAAGAGGAAATAGCCAATACTCTCTGTGAGACATCCCCATATCTAATACGGAAGTTTAAAACGTGAACATTTCATTTAAAGTATTAAACTGTTATTTTAGGGCAGATTATGATAATTTGTCTGCACGTCTGTTCAGAGTTAAAGAACCATCAACATCAACAAAAAACAGAAAAAAATAAATGATTATTTTTAAATAAGCAAATAAATTTCTAAAGACACACAAGGGAGAGCTTTCTAAATTTCAAAACAAAAAAGTTTTTTTTCAACCACTGACTGTAACATCACTGATTTTTTTTTTTAAAACAAATGATATTTTTTAAGATTTTGAAAATGGAGTATCTATTAAAGAATATTTAGTTTAATTCTTACATTAATCATTTGTGTTTGTGTTTTTTACATTTTGCAGTACCTGCTTGTCAATATGTCAACATGTAGAAAATTACAATTGTTAACACCATGAAACATTATTGTTGCTTATTTTTATCCAGGAGTATTGTGTGATGCATAAGTAAGTGATTTAGATGCATTTTCCATTCATTGCTGCTCTGAAAGACAAACTTAAATAATTTTGCCTATGTCCAGGTACCCGTTACAATTACTTTTATATCTTTCTAAAATGGAAGGTAAGCACATCTTTTTTCTTCATAAAATGAAAGAAGATATCCTTGAGGACAAGCATTGTTATTTTTGTTTTTATTTTAAATTTTAGTTGAGGCTGACCCTGGGACTACCTTAGGCACAATGGGCAAGTCTGGCAAATTTTAAGAGCTACTGAAAAACAATCTGCTTCTTTTCTAAAGATTGTGTCATTATAAT
>JAUMGZ010231217.1:0-11030 GCA_032359645.1 Pododesmus macrochisma
ATGTGTTGCGACCTATAATGTAGTAACTACCAATAATGTAGTAGCAAACCGATACTGTATAAACTTTTGACCGATAGTGTTACAACGACTGATAATGTTATAAAAACGACCGATAATGTTAAAATTTTACTCACCGATAATGTAGTAAATTTTTACCGATAGTGTAGTAACTTTTTTTCTCACCGATAATGTAGTAATTTTTTACCAATACTGTAGTAAAAAAAATTCTCACCAATAGTGTAGTAAATTTTGACCGATAATGTAGTAACATGATTTTTACTGTACATAATGATGACTGGTCAGGTGATATAGAGATAGGTGAATCTTGACTAGTTTGGAATGATCAGTTAATTAATTTGATTGGTCGATTGATCGATTTGATTGATGATTCCCTGGTTGAAATTGACTGGTGAATGACTGGTCGGCTTTGTGTCTATCAAATTGATGTTTTGGTTGTTTCAGTAATTCTTTCATCAATTGAATAATTTGTGTGAAAATAAATTAATCGGGGTTAACAACCTACACACATGTTAAATAGTATTTGGGTGCCAGGCGAAGTTGCGAAGCGAAGTTGCGAAGTTGCGAAGTGAAATTGTTCCCTCTTATTTTTGCGTCTTTATGTGTACGTTGAGGTAGGGTTGACCATTCAAACTTGACTCTAACCGGATACCTTAGTAGTGGAATGAATGTAACAAAGCTTTTAAAAACAGATCTATCCAGAAACAAAATAACTATATTACGTTGTTGTTACACTGTCATGTATTCGTTTAGAGTAAATATGTTTAGACTTCGGAAGTAAGTCTTTGTACAGCGCCGAGAAGTTTTCCCGCTCCTAAATATGGTGTTTCAAACACTAAACAACACCTTTAATCACATATCGAATGTCCAAATGATGTATCAATATAAAATGAATTTCAAAAGTGCAATCTTTTCTCGATCTCTCGAAGAAGGTCGTATATTTAAACTAATAAAACAACGAACAAGATCGATCTATCGTATTCACATCAAGCCGTGAATTTCAATATGCCAAATGTCATGGACAATATAAGATTTCAACTTTTTGAAAAGAAAAAAAAGAATAATCGATTTACTGTAAAGTATTATTTACATATCTTTAAAAGATTATAAAAAGATACATCATATCAAAAGTTTATGCAATTTCCAATTCAATATATCAAAATGAAAAGTTTGCCTTGAAATTTACCACAAAACATACAACATGTAACATAAATAGAGCTAAAGACACAGTTTATTTTTATTATTTTGTTAGTGTTCGTTCAAAACCTTTCCAATCGGTCTTGTCTGTAAATGAATGTTTAGAAATTAATCAATGATATCAAAAATAAATAATTGCCTTGAAAGTCACTGCAAAACATCTAATGTAACATAAATTGAACGGAAGGTATAATTCATTTTTTTATTAATGTACATTTAAAACCTTTTCATTTTTTGAAAAGAGAATAATCGATCCTGCCTGTAAAAGAATGATTAAAAACCAATTAATGATATCATATTACGTTATGTCAAAGACTTCTAAAAAGCTTATTACGTAATTTCAAATCCAATATTTACATAACTTCGTGTCCCGGGACATAAGATCTAATCAAATCGATTCGTTTTAAATGGATAATATATGTTATATGCAGTGCAATGGTGTTGCCAACAAAAGCTTCATATTGAGTTTTCGTGTAGTCATAAAGTGGATGCTTTGAAATGAAAAAATTCGTACCGAGCGAAAGCCATTGGGTTATGATTAAATGCCTTTGCTTAATGAAGCAATTTTATATTTTGTTTCTCTAAATTCGTCAAAGACAAAGTCTTTGAGTGGTTGTTATGATTTTTGCATGATATATATAACGAATAATATGTATCACGTTTCATAACAATGTTTTTTCTATTAATTAAGGGGAACAATATTACAAAAAATTACATAATGATAGCAACACCAAAAGCCATTTATCGTCACTTTGTTTGTTATTTTTGCATTTACCGTCACTTTCTTTGTTAGTTTTGCGTTTATCGCCACTTTGTTTTTTATTGTCACTTTATTTGTTATTTCGTGTTTATCGTCACTTTGTTTGTTAATTGAATATCCGAGCAATTAGTTCCACACATAAAATATCTTTATCAACACGCACACGCACGCACGCACGCACGCACACACACACACACACACACACACACACACACACACACACACACACACACACACACACACACACACACCAGAAAATGTCTCTACCACTCAATTCTATTCTTTCATGCCTCTTTTCAAGTATAGCACACACATTTTCTAACGATCATTTGGTTCAATGAAAAACTGGCTCATTTCTCAGTCAGCACATAGCACACATTTATATTACACACATAATCATTCTAAGACTAAAAGAGAATGAACATCTGAATGCTATATTATTTACAGTTATATTGTGTGTGATTTAAACCTATAGTCTAATTGACAAAAAGCCTAGTTTGTTCTTTGGAAGATTATTTTCAATAATGCTTCAAGTTAATTACAGATGATACATATAAATATATGAATAAATCAAGTAAATAAACTGCACAAATAGTCCTTGTAATGACAGAAGATGTAAGAAACATGAAGCTATGAACACAAGGCAAGGTTTGTTCTATACATGTATTATGTATGATATCATGGAGGTTCTCACATATCAATTCTTGCATAAATATGTAAATATTGGTTCTATTTGCAGATTTGACTTGGGACTTGATTGTTGTATCTGTATTCAATACTTCAATGGTATTCACCAGTGGTAACATTCTTTATATAGATATACAGTGCAACCTGCTCTAGCAACCACCTCTATTAAGAGACCATCTGTGCATAAATACCACTAAAATCAGGTTCCTTGAAGTCTAATTACACTTATTTACACCTTAATATAAAGACCACCTCCATATAAAGACCACTATTTTTCTGGTCTCTAGGGTGGTCGTTATAGAACAGGTTTGACTGTATAACTATTCCATATTGTGTGATACTTATGATATTTTCAATGATAACATTAAACTCCTATACATATTGTTTTACAAACATTCATTTATGATATAAGTTGTCAATTAGTAAATACATAACCTATAGGAATGAGGATTTCTTTAATGATATAATCATGATATCAGATCTTGAGATGCTTTCTAACCAATGCCGATTGTATGTAATATAGACTTCAAAAATCTCTATATAATGTAACCAACTGTTTTTGTAATTATAATCTTTACCTTAGGACTTTATCTAAAGTAAAACCGAAACCATTGTTTTCACAGAGTTATATTTGTATTTTTTTAGATAAAATCATCATGTTCATTTTTAATGGAAAACATATAATGTGGGTTTTTTCATCTTAAAAAGTTATAATCAATTGACAGAGTTAGACAAAACTATAGACAAAATCAACAATAACTAACCATCTTAACAGTGGCTTACCTTTAACAAGCCACATTAAAGAAAACTAGAGCTCTCTATAAGCTAAGGATATTGACTGTATATATGTATCATGATGATTATAGACACAAGCACATTTATGGGAAGGAAAATGTTGAACAATTTTAGGATTAATTGAAACGTGACGTACTTTGTTTTACAAACATTTGAAATTTTCAAGCACTGCTTTAATTCTTGGTGATTTCCATAATTTGATGGAGGGAAACATTTAGAATATTAAATTACCATTCAAAAACAATCATGATTTGTGTGAAGAGGTGCTCATGATGTAACTACATAGTAGTTTAAGTGCTTTAATTTTAAAATGCTGCTTTCATAAATCAAAGTTGTCTCCCTTTACTAAAATTCAATATAAATGCACACGAATGTTAATTATTAAGTTTTTCTTTAAATAAAAATGTCTATAAAATATTATAAATCTCATCTACAACTTTATATGTGTCTTATATCTTTAACTTTATACTAGCAAAGGCAAATGTATACTGTCTAAGACACACTGAATATGAATCCGAATGATATGTATAACTCCAAATGATATGTATAACTCCAAATGATATGTATAAATCCAAATGTATAACTCCAACAGTAAAACTCTAGCTTGAATGATTTGCATTTTTCTTCATGTTCTGTTTCCTAAAATAAGATTAACTCTTATTCACTGCACATGAAGAAGAAAAACAGCATAAATCCTTTGTCTTGGAGACAAAACTTTGAATGAAACCTCACATATCTGAAAGACTCAGATCTGAGTGAGTCTTATTCATATTCATCGTACTGATTGTACATGTCTGCCAACCTGGCAAACTTTGGACCCCAATTCTTCAAGTAGTAATAGTCCTGAGAGCCACCACTGGATGTTGTATTTAAGGAGCTGAGAGATCCTGCATCACTCCCCTCTCCCTCATAGTTCAGATCCATCACGGTGTCATAAGGAGGAGCATTAGGATCAACATCAGCATCATCGAGTCTGTCAGTTATGAAGTCATCTATTCCTGGTCCACCTGGGCCTCCAAGGTCTGGTCCTAAAGAATACATGGAAAAATACATTAGTAAAGTTTACCACTGAACCGTTCAGATTGTTTCAAAGATCAGTCGAGTGTTTGAAGCAGTATTTCCCAGAAAGAATGAATGTGGCTTAGAAATTGAAGCTTACCATATGTTTATAGTTTTAGCATCTATTGTTCGAGAGGACACTGAGAAAATTCAAACACTTGGACTTTGTTTTCCAAAAGGGTAACAGCATCAACTTATTTGTATGTCTTTCGGGTATGTCAGAGAACCATTAAACTAAAATGTTACAGATGGCCATTGAAGCTACTGGCAAATCAAATTACAATATAAACTGAAGGCTTTTTCAATACAAACTCGATATCTATAAAAATTACATGGTATATAATTTGATGTGACCCAAAAATCCATTCCTACAAATACCCTGTAATGGAATGATAAGGGACATATATGCCAAATCTGACACAGTAAAAACAGATGATATATAATGCTATATTCTAAAAGTCATGATCAGATTAAAATTGACAAATTGGTCAAAACTGCACAGAGCAGACACTTACTGTTTTGGCGCATATCATTTTCTCTGTTAAGAACAGGACGATCCATTCTGGTCATGGCTTTCTCTATTGGCATACGCAACCGATTAAGATCATAGCCTTCGTGATCCTCTTCACCTAAAAATGAACACACACATAGTCAATATACAAAACAAACTGCTTGATACCTTGTTAATAAAACTTAAATTTAATGATTCTTTTATTACACAAGTGGGTAATCTTGTTTTAAAAAAAACTTTTACGATATCACAATAGAGGAACCCAGAACACCTTTTACAAAAGCCTAATTGCATGTTCAAACTTTGTTACCGACATACAGAACAAACTTGCACCATCCTGGGCAACATTGCAGTTCAAGCAGCGTAATGATCTATTTACGTAAATCACAAGATGTCTATAAATAGTTCACTCCAATTATAGAGTTGTACAATTAGGGCTGTTCCAAAATTAACCACATGGGAGGGGTGGGAGGCACTTTTTCAGAGACCCCACCACCCATCAAATATTAAAAATGATTTAAAATAAGGAATGGTAGGCAGATCTGGATTGAACCACACCACCCATAATATTTTAATTCAGGTGCCTCCCACCTCTCCCATATGGTTAATTCTGGAACAGCCCTTAGTGTATAAAGGTTCAGTTAACAAACTAGTGTTAATTCCAATTAAACAGGAGACAAAATTTGTATTTAAATCACAAGATCTCTTAGATAGCCCGGCCCAATTATAAAGTTGTACAAGGGTACATCAGGTATGAAGGTTCAGTTCATTCACATATGCCCTTTCCAACTAGATTAGAGACAAAATTTACATCCTGCTAAAATACAAGCATTAAATCTTACCAGCTCCTTCTTCATCATATGCTACTATGTTCTCTCGGATTTCGTAGTCTTCTTTATCATCAGGGATTAAATTTTTATCCTCATCAGCGTTGTAGCAGCGTCGGTACAGAAGAAAACCAACGATAAAGGCAATAATCAAAACTGCAAAAAAAAATTAGGCTGACAAATTAATTCAAAGCCTTCGTTTTTTTTTTGGTTATCTTGTATTGTACACAACAAGATGAATTTGAAACTAATATATTAAATAGTTATTAATAACAGATAAATGATTTCATCTTAATTATACAAATTAATTAATATAAAGAAAATATTAATTTTTTCAAACAACAATAAGACAAGTTGGATTATCGCACTTAATGTCATCTGAGTTTAATTAATATACAGTTCAAACAAACTTACGAACTACTACTGCAGCAGCTATACCAATGTAAAGCCCTGCGTTATTGACACTTGGATCTGGTCCAGGACCTGGTATAAAAGCAAGCTGACTGCAGTAGGTTCCCTTCCATCCTGTCGGACACACACAGAAGAAACCATTACTTTCATTTTTACATGTGGAACCAACATAGCAGGGATTATCCCGGCAGTGGTCAATGTCTCTACAACTGCCATCTACTTCCTCCTTACCTGGACCACACCTGTACAAAAACATCGGAAATTTTCTTATTTTAAACAGTTTATATTTAAACTAACAACATTTATTTAAGCTAACACTCTCCATTCAGTTTGTTTGAGACACATGCTGCAGTTATACCAGTAAATCTGCAACATCTATACAGTTATATCAGTAGGTCTGTGACACATGCTGCAGTTATACCAGTAGGTCTGTAACATTTATTCAGTTTATTACTTATATTTTTCTGTGTCTTTATTTAGAAATGCAACAGCTATACTGTCAATTTTTATATTCAAATTTACATTTCTGCAAGTAGTTCCAGATCCAGTACTAATGTATTCATCAATGCACCAAGAGCAGCGGCGGTTATGCTCTCATGATTGAAGGTGCTCATTTGAAGGGATATTGAAGGAGGTTGCCACACCAAATGAAAATATACCAAAATAATCACAGCATCTATCTGGAATTTTGAAGAAATAATCCTTCAACCATTCAACCAGCCTTTAACTCTCACTTATTTATTAACCTTAATTACTTCTTTTTTTGTGGAAAGTGAGCAAGTGCATTTTCAATATAACAACTATATTGGCAATCGTCTTTGTGTTTGTTAATGTATTTAATGTATGTTTTGTCTGTATATGCTAAATGCTGTAAAGCCTTAAATTACATTTTATTTCAAATGATACATAAACGTGTATGTACATTGTATGTCTTTAATATAATTTTCAGTATTTTTCGCATATTGTTATGTTTGTATTTGTATTACGTACTTTGTCATGTAATTTGAAAATGAAACAAAAATTAAATGAAAAAAAAAAATCTCACTTATTTATAACACCATTAACAATAGTTTGAAATCATTTTATATCACTTTCGTGAATCAAGCACAACAGGGTGCACTCTAATGTTCAGTTCCAGTGTTTTTCTCTATGAACTCCACTTGATGTAGGGTAATGTATTACTTTAAGTCACAAAAAATACTCGGGACATAACATTTATGTTGAGTCATATCGACTCCAGTTGTCTTGATTATATATTCCAAGTTTCATTTTTTATCTCAAAAACAAAGTTAACTTTCCTTAGGAATAATTGTGAATATTTTGATGTGCAACACTTCGTCTTTACATGCTGTACATATGTTATGCTTTGGACAAGAAACTATTGTTAATGACCTTGACCTAATCCCCAAAGGTCAGAGTGACATTGTTTTGATGCATGACACTCTGTCTTTATATGGTTGATACATGTATAATGTTCCAAGTTTCATTCATATATCTCGAACAAGTACAAAATTATGCTCCAGAAAAGGAATTTAAATAATTGTGAATGACCTTGACCTAGTTCTTGAAGGTCACAGTGACCTGGTTTTTATATGTGACACTCTGCCTTTAAATGGTAGATTTATGTTCCAAGTTTCATTCATATATCTCAAATACATGTAAGTACAAAGTTATACATAGGAAGAGCCATTATTGGAAGATAAGAACAAGACTTAGGGAGCTTGATCTAGTTCATTAAGGTCAGAGTGCAATGGTCTGTAAGTTTACATGATTGATGTACGTTTAAAATAGTTACAAAGTTAGGCTCCAGACAAGAAATTACTGGAAAAAGAACAAAAACACTAGGAATAAGAAGAAACAGATCTCTCCCTTCGTTGAAGAAGCAGCATAAATATATAAGGATTTAATTCAATATTTGTTAACTTCATCGCAGTATGACATCACTACTGTATGACATCACTACTGTATTGGACCTAATAAGCATCCAGAGCCCTTAAAAATTAGAATAAGTAGAGGGGCTGCTTATCAGGGCATATTATGAATCTCAAAACTGAATAAATGTACTGCAATGCTCTCCCGTAATGGATCTAAGCTATTATACAGGACCATAGGTGCTTGAAAAGAGAGGGGGCGATTAAAGGGACATGCACGCTTATTGATCGAATACGGTATATCATGTTCCTTTTTTTCCCTTACTACTGCATACAGCTTTAAATTAACGACGTATATATTTATTTTTTTATGAAAGAAATATGTTTTCAAGCTGTGTTTAACTCGGGATTGAGTTTAATTTCAGAATATAAATTTGCTGTATTTTTCAACCGCCAAATTAAGTAGCTGCCGAAGTTACACTACATCAAAAATAACCCTGCAAACAGCAGCTTTGAACACTGACATTTCAGCAATGAAAAAAGGATAAGCATGCACTGCAAATATATAAAAGTTAACCATAACATAGCAGTTCATAAATTTGGGGAAAGATGTTGCAGGTTTGCAACAAGTATACTTACACACACACATAGGCTTCCCACAATGGCTGACAGACTCTGCCCTGAGATGCACATAAGTTAATTCTGTCTTGTGTACAATCAACACGGTCACAGTTCAAATCAGCATCTACATTGATGGTGTCGACTAGTTTAACAAAAGTGTTCTGAGCACTCTCCCCGCTTGTCATGGGAAACCACGCCACATCCATTCGAATATCATTGTAACAAGCTGCAAATATATTCAATCACTTTGTTATGAGATTGTTTTGAAATAAGATTTTCAGAAACAATGATATATGCATGCATGGTCTTAACATGGTATTTTTGGTATGAAAAGGTTTCTGGCAAAGTTAGTTTTAATTGAATTTCGGTTATGCAACAGCCTTTTATTCATTATATATATTAAAGGTATTATCACATACCAAATGGTTATTTGAGATGCCTACAAAAACTTTAAGGATCAAATTTGAAATATAATATTCTTTAAAAGAAACTATATTTGGACTCAATCATTTATTATTGCTACACGTAGCTTGTTAAATATATATAGTTTTTATTTTAATTTAAACACGCAATAATAATGTCAATAATGTGTAATAAGTATTTTTTTTCAAAATAGATAAGGGAGAGCCTGAGAAACAAGTAATTTTCACTAATTTCTTACTTTTTTCCCCTCTGTAATAATGTTTAAAGTTTAAGTTAAAGCAACTTATCATTTATGTATCGATTTTTACATTTCCTACTTACAGCTCTTGAAATCATTGGTACTGAATGAAGATGAAGTGCCAGTGTAGGCCACCTCAGCCCCAGCATAGATTTGCTTGTCAAGGAGACTCATTTCTTCATGTCCACCGATCTGTCCCAGACTTGTCACATAACGAGGACCTTCACCATTGTCCATTGTCATCACAAAAAATCGTCCTACACGCTGGACATAAACATTGTGCCACTGACCATCGCTGGCCGGTACATCTTTCATAACCAATAGTTGTTGACCGTCTCCCAAGTCGTAAGCTAGTTGCAGTATACCATCCTCGATCTGCAGACGCAGGAAATCACTGCCAACAGATGACAAATGATAGACAACACCATACTTATCACGAGTCCTGAAACTCAGATGGAATGATGTCTCCCTGTTGTTCAAAGTATTTTTGAATGCAGGAACTAATGACCAATCCATGTAGCTTTCAGTTTGAAAGTCTCTAATAGTTGTTGCTGGAATGAAAATTTATGTAAATTGTAACTCTGAATCATCATTAAAACTGAACAATTAGAGTTAATTAAAACTTTATGAAGTTTGCTTATAAAATCAAAGACACACTAACCAAACAGGAGAAAAATATCTTTTCAATTCCCTTTTATAGTAAAGTTTAACACAGTCATGTTTTAAACTATATTCATTCAATTTTGTTATCCATATACAATTTAAATATTTTAATTACAAGGTAGAATTAAAATAAACAACCACTATCACTGACTTTCTGATTACAGAAGAGACTCTTTATAACACTATAAAGACATGTTCATTACAACAACAATTAAACAACCACTATCACTGACTTTCTGATTACAGAGGAGACTCTTTACAACATTATAAAGGTATGAGTCTATAGCGGTAAACAACCACTATCACTGACTTTCTGATTACAGAGGAGACTCTTTACAACATTATAAAGACATATTCATTGCAACAACAAAAACTAAATGACTACAATTTTGATTAATTTCAACAGCAAATTCTTTACAACACTGAAAGACTGGGTAACAAACATGATGGGTGTGTAGAGACAGCACTGTACTGGTCGGAATTCTGGCTACCTGATTTGCTATAGCCTTAAGGCGTATAATAGTTTACCTGTTGAACATGGAACATTTCCAGTATTTCTGTAGCCTGTATCACAGACACATTTTTTCTCAGGTGGAGTTGTACTAATGTCTGTCACCTCACACTGACCATGTGAACCACATACTGGAGTATTTTGTGAGATACACACTTGGTCTTCTTCAGGGCAAGAGTCCTGGACACCAGGAAACTTTCCATCTGTGTACATGTCATAAAGCTGGGGAAAAAAAGAATATTATGGGATGTTGATTCAGATTGATATTTTTTGCAGATATATTCAATTCAAAAGTCAAGTTTTTATTTGTATAGACATTAACCTTCTTAGTAAAAAAATAAGTAAGAGGCCCATGAGGCCATTAACGTCCATCTAGATTGGCATTTGTATACTTTTGACCCTAGGGTCACGCCTTGAACAAACTTGGTTCTCCATGCC
>JAUMGZ010231239.1:0-11029 GCA_032359645.1 Pododesmus macrochisma
TTTAATTAATTACATTCCGGTGCTTCATTATTTGACGCAGTTATTGTTTGTTTGTCAATGCCTCTCGTTCTGTTGATACTATTCATACTGTTTTTTACATTCTAACAGCCCACTCTCCTCTGATGTGCGCTTGTCGAGTCATGACGTAATGTTACAAAGGTGTATTTTAAAACTTTTGAAATTCCAAATGCTTAAAACCCCCAACTCCACAGGTTAAGTGGGAAGGTTAAGGTCAAGTTAACCGGTTTAACAACACCATTGAAATATCCAATGAATGCCCATAGTTTTTACGTGGTGATAGCTGGCCTCGAATATGTGTTGTCATTGTTTAATGTGTTGTATTGCCAGTTGATGTTTGTTTGTGGTTTTTCTTGGTTGTAAGTTCCTGTCATTCAGATGCCAACTGTCTAAATTCCTACTTCGAGATCTATTTTCAAAAGAGTTGTGGTCAAATTAAATGTTCATTTATTACGCTATCATTCAGGATAATGTATCAACAAATCAACAAATGTTAAATTATTATAATGTAATGAAAACCTTATTCTTGTAAAATTCAGCAACAATAAATATTATAGTAATAGCAATGTTTCTATTTTCAGATAAAACTGAAGAAATATTGGAAAGTAAAAGTACTATAGTGTGAAAAAGGAGGTTGATCAAACCAAATTTTCCTAACTTTATGTCTAAATAAGTTCAAAAGCAATTAATTCGTGAAACGTTAAATGAAACTATTTAATCATTTTACAATTTTATATTCATAAAACTTAACACTGATATAGGTTGCCTGTATTTCAATTACAAAAAACCCTTAATGATTATAAAAATGTGTTTTTGTGATGGCGAACTTTTATTGTAAACGCAATGTAATTATTACGTTCATTAAAACTTTTTAAAAGTACTTTACGTGTTTTATCATAATGTTTACCTCTTTGAAAAGGTCAATGTACGTTTGATTTATTCCCCAGTGTTGAGCTCTCGTTGTTTCGCCCTGAATGAACGTCATTTGTATTCCCTTTTTAGTCGGTTGGAATTGTAAGTCCGTGAAGCAGTTTCACAATGAACTGTTGTTTGTCTGTCCGGGGTTACCTTTTCTCTATTTGTTTTCTTCTCCAAAACCACAGGACCAATTCAAACAAAACTTGTTGTGAAGCACCCTTGGGATTGAAATGCAGATTGTTCGAATGATGGACATCGTTGGACTTCTTGTCCAAAATTACTGCACCAATTTCATTCAAACTTGGTAGATGTGATCCCTTTGGAAGGGGGTTCAGATTTGTTCACATGATAGGGCTCGGCCCCCAAGGGGGTGCCACGTTAGGGTCCAAAAGGGGGAAAATTTGACAAAAATTCAAAAATCTTCTTATAATAAAAAAGAAGGCATAGAGCTTAATGCTTTGGTATGTAGTTACTTGATGGCAAGGAGAATTATGTTTGTTCAAGGCGTGACCCTGGGGTCAAAAAAGGTTACGCATTTTTGGGTCAAAGTTCAACACTTTATATATAGCAAATATGTTAACTTTTCTCTTTTTGACTTTTTTCCAAAACAGCTTAACCTATTTCATACGAACTTCGAAGAAGGCATCCCTAGGGGAAGGGGTGTCAAATTTCTTCACATTATGGAGCTCAGCCCCGAGGTGGCGCCACTAAAGGGACCAAAAGGGGAATATTTGAGAAAATTTATAAAAAAAAAGTTCTTTTAATAAACTAGAAAGCCTAGAGCTTGATGTTTTGGTATGTGGTTACTTTAGGGCACGGAGAATAAAGTTTGTTCTAGGCGTGAGCCTGGGATCAAAATAGGTTACGAATTTAGGGGTCAAAGTTCAACACTATATATATATAGCAAATATGTTAACTTTTCTCTTTTTTGACTTCTTTTCAAAAACAGCTTAACCAATTTAATCCAAACTTCAATGAAGGCATCCCTAGGGGAAGGGGTATCAAATTTTTTCAAATGATGGAGCTCAGTCACGAGGTGGCGCCACTAGAGGGACCAAAAGGGGAATATTTGACAAAATTTATAAAAAAATTCTTCTAATAAACTAAAAAGCCTAGAGCTTGATGTTTTGGTATGTGGTACATTTAGGGCATGGAGAATTAAGTTTGTTCAAGGCGTGAGCCTGGGGTCAAAATAGGTAACGAATTTAGGGGTCAAAGTTCAACACTATATATATAGCAAATATGTAAACTTTTCTCTTTTTTGACTTCTTTTAAAAAAACAGCTTAACCAATTTAATCCAAACTTCAAAGAAGGCATCCCTAGGGGAAGGGGTATCTAATTTTTTCCAATGATAGAGCGCCGAGGTGGCGCCACTAGGGGGACAAAAAGGGGAACATTTGACAAAATTTTCAAAAATATTCTTCTAATCAACTCTAAAGCCTAGAGCTTGATGCTTTAGTATGTAGTATCTTTATGGCACGGAGAACAAAGTTTGTTCAAGGCGTTACCCTGGGGTCAAAAATAGGTAACACATGTTGGGGTCAAAGTTCAACACTATATATCGCAAATATGTTAGCTTTTCACATTTTTGACTTCTTTTCCAAAACAGCTTAACCCATGCCATTCAAACTTCAAAGAAGGCATCCCTAGGGGATGGGGCATCAGATTTGATCAAATGAAGGGGCCTGTCCCCCAGGGTAGCCACTAGTCGGGCCAAAAGGGGCCTTAATGCTTTGATTTGTAGTAACTCTAGAGCTTGGATAAAGGCGTGACCCTAGGGTCAAAAGTATTCAAATGCCAATCCAGATGGACGTTAAGGCCCATGGGCCTCTTGTTTTATGAGTACAGCAGTTACGTACTCGCATGTTACCGACAATACGAATACATGACGTAACATTGTTAACTAAATTATACAACCTTTTAGTTTATATATATCTAAATATACCCTGCCTCAATATTCTCAAAAATAGAACAAGAAGAAATAGGATCAACAGAACAAAAGTTTTTGACAATCAAACAATAGATTCATCAAAAAGTCACCAGCAGCAAAGAGATTTAAAAATGACTCCAAAAGTACAAACGTTTAGAAAGAACTATAATACAATCTTGCAAAATAAAAAAGAGGTCACTAATAAATGTATTATTATATAAGACTAGGACCTCGTCCTAGATTCCAGGCATAGCTACGAATCAACCGCTACCAATAAACACCCAAAGGAAAATGAATAAGAATACACAAGACCTAGATCAACAAAGACTAGGTAGTCAATGGGAGAACCTGATGTTAAGGACAAGAATTACACGTCAACAATACAATAAAAATGGCCTTGTTGACAACCTATACACACAGTCAAAATATGAAAGTAGTAAATACGAAAATCCAAGACGATGTTTAAAAGATAAAGGAAATAAAAGAAATATGGGGGACTCACAAAGAAATACAACAATAACAATAAAGTAATTAAATCAAACAGAAAACATCGGGAACTTCCATTAAAGAGCTAGAAGTAAAATATTTTTTTCCGCGAATAAGTGAGCGTTTCCCGATTCATATGTTTCTCTTGCCTAATATTTTATTTCACGCGCGTAATTTTTTAAAAATGACAGGGCTTGAAGAAAAGCAGCAACAGGAACAAAAAAGCAAATCATATGGGATAGTACTAGAATGGGTAAACCCATGGCCGTCTACTACAGCATATATAAAATATAAAAAATAACTTAAAATAGGGTTGGAGAAATGTTGACAAGGCCACTTTTAAACGTATTCTTCTAGACAACTGTATCGGATAACACAGTCCAAATCAGCAGAGATAACGTAATGAAATTTAAATCAAATATAATCATAAGACAGACTGAATTAATTTATTTATTAATTAAAAAACCCGTTAAAATTTCATTCTGACAAACACAGCAATACAAATTTTACTAGACTAAGTACGTATAAAACAGGGTATGCCAACATATACTAAACTAATTCTCTACGGCCATTTTACGCTTAAAAATCTCTAAATATACTTTACACACTTTTCATACAGCCATTTAAGTTTTAAAAATTTAAACATACATAACATATATTTTTCCACAACCATTTAGCGTTACAGAATGTCTAAATATAATTAACATGTATTTTTCTACAACCATGTAGCATTTGTAAATGTCAAATGTTTAATTTCTATTTTTCCATGTCCGCCGTATGCATCTACTGTTCTTACTTGGCAACAGTCATAGCAATAATACAAATCACAAACAGTTGTTTAGTAAATTAGTATTTATACTGTATGCCTGGGAGAGTCTCCCATGTTATGGAAAATCCCTTCAAAAAGCTGATGTCTTATCTCTTCATAGAATCAGTACTTTTCTGGTGTATGTTTATTATCCTTACTCAGAGATTCTACATTCGTATCTTTACCTGACCATTCTTCTCTGTAAGAGGACATTTGAAACATTATAATGCAAGTGCAGTGATAAACATTATACCACCTCCAACAACAAATACCGTCGTCATAACGAACGCAACTTTGTCCAAACTTTCGCCAACGGTAGTCCAAGAAAGAGCTTCCTTTTGGTTTGTTATCGTCAATGTGGAGCACTGTTCATCCGTATTTTTCTCCAACGACACATCCTTTATGTTTTCGATGCATATTATCTCTTTGTTAACAGACAGTTGCTTTAGAGGAAGTCGATGTATTTTCTTCGGTACCACGCCACGACACAAACACATTTTTTGATACGTTCTTGCAACACAACATAGTAGTTTTGGAATATTCTTTTCACTTGGTTGAGCATACAAATGCATGATTGCAATATTTATAACAACAATTAAACCACTTAATGTCTGCGAACTGAATAAGAAAAATGTTAACATGGCCATGGGTTCTGAAGCATGTGGAATTATATCAGCGGTCATAGACAAAAACACAGCAAACGACAAAGACAGTGTTATGCTGAAAGAAACACGTTCTCCATTGTCCACAGGTATAACAAAAACAAGTGTATT
The DNA here is from genome assembly GCA_032359645.1 of Pododesmus macrochisma. NCBI lineage: Eukaryota > Metazoa > Mollusca > Bivalvia > Pectinida > Anomiidae > Pododesmus > Pododesmus macrochisma. The sequence goes on from JAUMGZ010231239.1 coordinate 4,935, forward strand.
AATTAAACCGAGGGTTGTTACGGGTAGAAGTATAGATAGAACGAAAAAAAATGGTTTTCGTTTTATTGTTACATTAATGTACATTTTGGATATATCATGTTTGTTATCAAATTCACAAGATGCCTCTATAAGTGACCATTCTCCATTTTCAGTGTATTGAGATAATCCCATTCCGTAATATAATGAATCCAACTGAACATAATCCTTATGGTATCCCCAAGGAGTTAAAATGATGCTACATGTTTGACTATCGAATGGAAATTTTGTCATATCCGGTGTGCACGAAGTCGTGAATTTATCGCCGGTATACCAATACACCATTCCCGAGTTGTGTAAGGAAATCTTGAAATTGTCATGTCCAATTGTCTTAATTGTGTCTGCAGGATTTGTCAAAAATATTTCAGGAGTCCATATTCTACTCTTAGGGAAAACAAGCCACGAAACGTTGCCATATAAACTGGAATCCCATATTAGATTTGCATCAAACCACACAAAGTGTAAGATAGCCACAATTGATATCTTTCCCGCAATTTGATCGAAGTTATTTATAGCTAAAAGTTCTACACTACTGCGTACTTCCACAGTTTTTGATTGATTATAAATTGGCCGTATATCCTTCTTGTAGTTGACGAACATATCTGTCATCAGTCTCTCTACATCTCCAAAGGTTGTGAATGAAACTGCACTTTTAAACATTAAAATAACATATAGTAGGAAACGTTGTAATTTGCTGGACATATTTGATTTATCATGGAACAGACTAACAACGCCTGTAGATTCAGTTTAAAAAAAATTAATATCGGTCATACGATACAATTATGTATGTGAAAAATGTTACTTCGATAAATGAGGTATCCTTTCCTTTTGATGATAGATAGTTGAATGAATACGGTTCAATTATTTAATGTTCCATTCATTGTTTGCACTTGGTTAATACAAAAGGTCTAGGAAGGATGAAGAGGAAAATGTTTTGTGTTGTGCGGCCTTTGTAAAATGACCGGGAACATGGAGTACAAATCAAATTGACAAGCAAACACTAACTCGAACGGATCACTAGTATTGTGTTGGATTAAGTAAACAGAAGAAAATCAACAAGTCTGTATGACTTTGTCAACAAAGAAAAACGGCGTGCGTGGACAACAAACAAGGTTTAAACAAAAGTAAACAGTTAAATGACGTTGTTACATTACGTATTAAATAAACAAATACTATTAAGTATTAGCATTATACAATGTATAATGATTAGAGTATTCTTCTTTACACATGCAAGTCGTGCGATCGATTGACTTCTAATTTACAAATTGGAATATATCACAAACATTTCACAGAAACTTTACCTTATAAGATTAGTCATTATAACTTAATATGATATATAACGATATTTAAACAATAGGCCCATGGGGCCTTAACGTATATCTGGATTAGCTTTTGAATACTTTTGATCCTAGGGATACTTCCTACCAAGTTTTGATGAAGTTGGTCCAGTGGTTTAGGAGAAGAAGTCGAAAATGTGAAAAGTTTACGACATACTCTAGTGGCACCCCCATGAGGCCAAGCCTTATCATTTGAACAAGTCTGAACCCCCTTCTAACAGAAATGTACTCTTCGAATTTGGATGAAATTAGTCCAGTTGGTTTTGACATGAAGACAAAAATGTGAAAGTTAACATACTTGCTATATATACAGTCTTGAACTTTGTCCCCAAAATGCGTTATTCATTTTTGACCCCAGGGTCACCCCTTGAACAAGCTTGGTTCTCCATGCTCTAAAGTTACTTCAAACCGAAGCATTATGCACTAGGCTTTCAAGTTTATAAAAAGATTTTTGAAATTTAATGAAATTTTCCCTATGTAGGCCCAAAGTGGCGCCCCTAGGGGCAAGCCCTTCATTTCAACAATCTGAATTCCCTTTCAATAGGGATACTTCCTACCAAGTTTGGATGAAATAGGTCTAACGTGTGGTTCTCCATGCCCTTAAGTTACTACATACCTAAGCATTAAGCTCTAGGCCTTCTAGTTAATAAGGAGACAATTTTTAAAATTGTGTCAAATGTTCTCCCTGTTGGACCCCAAAGTAGCGCCACCTGGGGACTGAACCCCCTTCAATTGAACAAATATGTATCCCCTTCCCCTAGGGATACTTCCTACCAACCAAGTTTGGATGAAATTGTTCCAGTAATTTTGGACAAGAAGTCGAAAATATGAAAAGTTAACATATTTGCTATATTGTCGACCTTTGACCCATAAACGCGTAATCTAAGTTTGACCCCAGGGCCTTAAACAAACTTAGTTCTCCATGCCCTAAAGCTGCTACATACCAAAACATTAAGCACTAGGCCCTCTAGTCTTATAGAAGAAGATGTTAGAAGTTTTGTCAAATGTTAACACCTGTTTGCCCCCTAGTGGCCCAGCCCCTTCATTTGAACAAATCTGAATCACCGTCCCCTAGGGATACTTCCTACCAAGTTTTGACAAACGTTCAAAATCTTATTATAAACTAGAAGTTGTAAAACTTAATGATCGTATATGTAGTTACTTTTTTCCACAAGAGAAGAACTAAGTTTGTTCAAAGGGTGACACTTGTGACAAAAATGTGTTGCGCCTCTTGTGGTCAAAGGTATACAATACAACAAGACAAGCATGCTTACTTTTACCATTTTCGAACTCTCATCAAAAACCATAGGATCAATTTTCTTGAGCTGTGATGGTTTAAATGTCTTTAAATGACACAGGGACTCTGTGACACAATGTTTTAAAAATTTTCTAATAAACAAGAATGCTATAGCTTAGTGTTTGCATATAAAATTATCTATTATTTGTATGCAGAGCATCTCAATTTTGTTCACGACGTGACCTTGATGTAAAAAATAGGCTACGCATTTTAGGATTAATGTTCAGTGCAATATTTATAGAATAAAATTTTATGATAAATACCATCCTTGCATACGCAGTAACCTTGAGAAAATGAAATAGTTAATTGAAAAACCAAGACGATATACTAGGCCGTAAGTCCATGGACATTGGCATACAACAAGAAAACGTTGGACGCACACAGAAAAATTAAAAAAATATACATTTATTAACTAAAAATGTAAACATCAAGAACTTATTTTAAACAAGAGGCCCTTGGGGCCTTAACCTTCATCTGGTTGAAATTTGCCCAGTAGTTTCAGAGAAGTCGTTTAAATACATACTGCCAAATTTACGACTTTTGACCCCGCCCACCTGTACCTTAGGAAGTCAGGGATTTTATTTGTACAATCCTGAATCCTCTTTCTCTAAGAATGCTTCCTGCCAAATATGGTTGATATATCTGCCCAATAGTCGCAGAGGAGATGTCGTTTAAAGGCATATGGTCAAGTTTACCCCTTTTGGCCCCACCAACGTGTACCCAGGGGGTCAAGGACTTCATTTGTACAATCTTGAATCCCCTTCCCCTCAGAATGCTTCCGGCCAAATTTGGTTGAAATATGCCTAAAGTTTCAGAGGAGATGTCATTTACAAATTCAAATTGATCCCCTCAAGGCCCCGCCCAACTGTCCCCTGGGGGGTCAAGGACTTCATTTGTACAATCTTGAATCCCCGTCTCCTTATGATGCGTCCTGTCAAATTTGGTTGAAATCTTGCTTCTAGTCTATGAGGAAATGTCTTGAAAGGCAAACTATCAAATTTACCCCTTCAGGCCCCTCCACCAGTCCCCTGGGGGGCCAATGACTTCCTTTGTACAATCTTGAATCCCCTACCCCTAATGACGCTTCCAGCCAAATTTGGTTGATATCTGCCCAATAGTCTCAGAGGAGATGTCGTTTGAAGACAAACTGTCAAATAACCCCTTTTGGCCCAGCCCACCTGTCCCCCAGGGGGTCAGGTACTTAATTTGTACAATCTTGAATGCCCTTCCCCTAAGGATGCTTCCTTCCAAATTTGGCTGAAATTTGCCCAATAGTCTTAGAGGAGATGTCATTTAAAGGCATATGGTCAAGTTTACCCCTTTTGGCCCCGCTTACCTGTCCCCCGGGGGATCAGGGACTTCATTTGTACAATCTTGAATCCCCTTCCCCTAAGGATGCTACCTGCCAAATTTGGTTGAAATCTGCCCAATAGTCTCAGAGGAGAGGTTCTTTGAAGGCATACTCTCAAATTTTACCCTTTTGGCCCTGACCGTCTGTCCCCTGGGGGGTCAGAGACTTTATTTGAACAATTTTGAATCCCTTTCCACTAAGTATTCTTCCTGCCCAAATTGGGTTGCAATCTGCCCAATAGTCTTGGAGGAGATATTGATTGAAGGCAAACTGTCAAATTTCCCCTTTTGGCCCCACCCACCTGGGGGTCAGAGACTTCATTTGTACAATCTTGAATCCCCACCCTCTAAGGAGGCTTCCTGTCAAATTTGGTTGAAATCTGTCCAGTAGTTTCAGAGGAGATGTCGTTAAAGCAAAAGTTAACGACAGACGGACGATGGACGGGATTTGTATGGGAAAAGTCCACCTTGGACCTTAGGTCCAGATGGACTAAAAAGCATTTCAAAACAGCAGATAAAAATTGTAACACTTTAAAGCATTCATGCTGTACTTTTGTATAAGATCAACTCAAATGAATTATTCCTTTTTTAAATTGTTTTTAAACACATCACATGAAATGTAACAAGATTTCTCAACAATGTTTCTTAGCAGAATTCCAACTGTTAACTGCAAACACATAGTTCACTGCAAAAATCAAAGAACATTACAAGTGTCTTGTTTTTGTGCTGCTTGAATTGCTGCACGTAAGATAAACTAGGATGGAACATCATCTAAACATAAAATTGGATCCCACGAAAACGTAGTTCTTCTGTTCTCTTTCAATAAATGTTGGAATTAACCTTGAACCGTTATTACACAGCAATATAAACAGATATGCCTTCAAGAGCTCTTCTATTAAGTGCTCCATCAAATATTTACCAAATCTCTTCATAGAGGTAAAAAGAATGTGTATTGTTCTCACTGTACTCGTTAAACTGAAATACTGGTAACCAAGAAAATATATGGGAAAAAAAAAAATTATCAATCACATCAGCTGTGAGTATAAACTTTTAAAAAATAATTAATTGTGTAGCTATTTCTCTTTTGTTTAAAATTTAGGACAGTCAATGAAATACATTTTATTACTCTTGTATCATATTTATAAAAGTGATTTAAGGTTTTTTTTAACAGGAGTTGATAAAACTTTGAGAAATGCAAATTTATGTTTATAAAGCATTTATAATTTACAAATTCAGCATAACTCTTGATCTTTATGTGAAAACCAGAGGTCCTATTGGCTGGCACTGATTTACTCAACTGAGGCTTTAGCATTCAGGAATCACTTGGGCGCTTCAGTCCATCCCCATAATAATTTACTTTATGGGTGATTGACCGAATTGTGGCGTTTTTTATATTCCAGATTTGTCAATAATTCTGGTATTGTTTTTTTATATCAGACATTATATATTTCAATGTCATTTTAAGTCAAATCAATTAATAATTATAATAACATAATATCATGTAACTTTACTGTATATAATTTTAACATGTTTTCTGGCATTTCACAATAATAAATGCCAATTTTCAATTCATTACAGTTGTTGTTCACTTATTCATTATTGTCAAACGTAGCTAAGCTCCACTATTCAGTTGTTAGTCAAAAGGGCCCCTTTGCTATAAAAATATTTCTATAAATTTGTCAAATGTTCCCTATTTTTCAGTAGTACCCCTTGTTCACAAGCATTAATATTATTTGAACAAATCTTAATATACTTTTCCAGAGAATGTATCATTTAAATGAATATGAATCTGCTTTTCTCTAGGGTTTGGTTGAAATTAGTCCAATAGATTTGGATAAGTCCAAATAGAAAACAAGAGGTCCTGATAAGCAAGGGTTTTTTATTCGACAATATTTTAATTGTGTGATATGTCACGATTCATTGTAATGAAAGAAAAAAAGACATTTTCGTGTAATGTTTGATTGGATAGAAGGATCTGATTTCAATGTTTATAAGTTTTACAATAGCCTTTGACCCAAAAATGTGTAACCTGATTTTGATCCAAGAGTGACACCTCAACAATCTTAGGTCTCTAT
>JAUMGZ010231250.1:0-11028 GCA_032359645.1 Pododesmus macrochisma
TGGAGAACCAAGTTTGTTCAAGGTGTGACCCTAGGGTAAAAAGTATACAAATGCCAATCCAGATGGACGTTAAGGCCTGATGGGCCTCTTGTTTAATTAAGTGCTTCACTTCTTGAAAGAACGAAACAAAAATGTTAAAAATAATGCTGTTTACGTTGTATTTCAAGAAAAATAGAATTATAACAGACTCAAAATGTAACTAACATTTCTAGAGATAATAGTTGCGATGTATATAATTAGTCATTATAAATATAAAAATAGTTAACCTTGAAAGCACTATAATTTAAAGATTCTAAAATGTATTAATTCTTCTTCTTGGTACATTGGAGTTTTAACGTTTATGCGATATACTTGTGTACAGGTACTTGATTTATTTTTCAAACATTGTAAGTTTGCTTTTTCTTTAGTTCATGCCATGGAAGAAGAAATATCATGAGCTGAAAAAGAACCATGGTAATATAAGACTAGAAATGCAAAATCTGATGAGGAAAAATGCCATGACACTTCCTAACACCTACCTTGTTGGACTCATCAGGTAAAGTATGAACTGTATATAAAGATCCTACATTGTCAGTCTTATCAGGTAAAATAATACACAGCTACACCAATTAATGGTCTTAAAATGCATTATTTATAAACAGTGTATAGACACCTACAGATTTGGTCAATTCTGGATTTTCATTTGGTAGTGCTTTTGATCAGAGTTGTTAAAGCGAGACTCTCTATGACATTAACTGTAAAGCATTTATTGGATCTTAATTAAATGAGAATTTTGATTCTTTGTATTGGAATGACCAATATTAGCAAAAAGCTGTTTAACAAACATTTTTATAAGTTTCTATATTTCTTTAGATATATGAAAGACTTCAAGCCTGTTACAGCTACAAACATGATATATTGTCTACAGAAACACCCTAAATACAAAAGTGTAGAACTGTTGATAGAAGAAAGACTTCAAGACTGTCTTCAGTACAAGGTGATATCTCAATACACTATCAGTATACAGAATTAAACTAAATACAAATGTGTTGCATTGTTGATAGACTAAAGATTTTAAAACATTTTCAACACAAGTTATTGATTCATTCTAGAAGACCTTGTAAGTATTGAGTGGATCTCTATGGATTTTCTGTTTCTTTAAAATCTTGACAGTCATTTTTAAAGTGTTCCCAAAGTTTCTGTTGTCCACTGGCTGTTTCCATTTTACAATATCAAATACACTCAACATGTAACAGCTCATGCATACTATCATCTCGAGCTCCTACAAAAGTAATTTAGAAATAGTCGGTTATTGCTGACGTAATATATTAACCTATATAGTCAAAATCAGAGTCAACTGTCAATACATTGGATAACTAGTCATATCTACTTTATAAAGTGTTAACTGTTTGTTAAGTTACCTACCGCTCACATTAAATTGTAAATTTTAAATATTTTTGTAGGAACCAATCCCGTGGTGTGTTATGACAATCCTTGTGATCGTGTCAGAGACAGTGGAAAATGTTCAGGACATAATAAGATGTTTATCTGTGTCCTCATCTCAAACAACCACACAGGAAATATTAGAATGCCTCTACTGTGTGTCAACATTCCTCCTGGCCTTCAAACTGGCCAAGTCCAACGATATATGGAATGGGTAAATTTTATTCATATGTTAAATACATTTTGGCTTGATGTCTTATATTCTTATAATTTTGTGTCATTTGTGGGAACGAATCATTTATAACGTATAATTCTGTGTCATTTGTGAGAATGAATCATTTATAGCGTATACTTCTGTGTCATTTGTGGGAACGAATCATTTATAACGTATAATTCTGTGTCATTTGTGTGAACTAAATCATATATAACAGACTTTGTTAAAAACTTATGTGATATTGGTTTTCCAGAGTAGGTCAAGATCTTGATTGCTAAAAATAAAAGAATTTGTAGATCAATTAACTTTAATTAGGCACATTCAGTTTAATTTCACAAGAGAATGTTCCTTGTTCTTGAAATTAAATTATTTTCTATTGTATCTCCATATTGACTACCAAATAATGCATCTATACATACATGTATACATGTTATTGTGCATTACAGGATGCACTAATGGTTGTGCTATGCTTATTGTACATTTTAGTATGCACTACCGGCTATTCTATGCCTTATATTTGTATGAGAACTCGTCATCAGCATCATATGCAGATCTGGAGGGGGCACTAAAGGGCAAGTCTGGACAGCAGAGTTTGATGAAGTATGGGTATGTACTGTATAATATGTTGACACATTCTACTGTTGTTTATAATACCCCCACAACAAAGTTAGAGAGTATACTGGAATCACCTCGTCCATCAGAGATATGTAGATGATGTAATTTTGGCATGAAATGTTTTTGTAGTTTAATTAGTTTAAATTAGTCCAAATTTGGTGTGTTCGTTCCTGTTTAGGAAAGGAAGGACCCTATTGATTTTTGGTATTATATGTCAAGGTCATGGTGGCTAAATTTTATTCTTGACTTCATTTCCCCACAATATGTTTAGTTTCTTTAGTCATTTTCAAGCCAAATTTGGTAAATTGGTCCCCAATAAAGATAGGAAAAATTCTATTAGTTTTTGGTATCTAGGTAGATGACTAATTATAAGGTTACTGTTACATAAAATAGTAAAATGTACTCAAACTTGTTTTAGCATAATATCTTAATTAAGTTGCATTGGTTGATTTTAAATAAAACTTGGTTTATTTGTTCCCTATTAGGAAATCATGAACAATATATGTTTCGATACATAGGTGAAAGGTCAAGATCTCTTAACTAAAAACAGAAGAACGCTCTTTTGCTCATTTTTTCTCCTTCGTTTTAAGTTGTATATGTCTAAGGTCAAAGTCACTGATACTGTAAAAGGAAATATGTGCTTAAAGTTGTTCCACACAATACTTTTAGGAATTGGTTTAATAAGTAAAAATTATTTGTGTCAATATATTTATATAAATTGTGTTACATTCTTCCCATCCCAACTTTTCAAACATGTGAAATTTTACATCTTAAAGTTGCATGATGGCTAGCTCTTGTTCAGTAGCATAACACATAGTCAGATGTTATTTTTAGTAGCCAAATTTGAAAAAATATTAACCATTGACACTTTTGCCAGCCTAGGCACTGATCATGAGCTTCACAACAGGGTAGATAAGTTATACATTGAAGTTGAATTTGTTGTACTTTATAGACAAGCTGATACAACTGTGAAGTTGACACATGAACAGAAGAGAATTGTCAATCATAACTGTGGTCCAGGAGAAGTAGTTAAAATTGTGGCTTTTGCAGGTAAATAGTGCAGCTGTGGTGCTCTGTAAAGAGAGCTAATATTTTATTGATCTACTGAATATATTAGGCCAAGCATAAAATAACTGTGTTTCCTGCAACATGGCAAAAAAGTTAGGATAGGTAAGTAGGTAACAAAAGTTAAAAGAAAATAAACCCAATATTCAATTGGAACAAGTTGTGGTGCTGTTTCCTCCTACGATTTTCTGTCAGTAAACATATGGCTTGTTGATATTTGGAATCAACCGTGGCTGACAAGGTCTGCCTATGAATATGAGACAAATAATAGTTATCTCGCTCCAGGCAGGAACAAGGAATAAGAAGTAGTCGTTTTGATCGCTGTGTCTGAAAATATTAACTCAAGATTTAAAATTCTTCAGATTATAGGTAAATATACTCGTCTAAAGAAAGAATATATTTGGTGCGAGTGTAGAGACGGCGTAAATCATTCATGTGAGAGGTCACAGTATTGTGACGTCATTTCTATTCAGCTTTCAGCCAATAGGAACAGCACTATTTGGTATCTAACATGTGGGATAAATTTATAAAACAAACCTCTCCTGAGTGACATAACCTTTATTTCTCGTCCGCTAGACAAGAAAATAGGGGTACAATATAAATCTGTCTCAGATTCTAGTACTGAGATTGATTTCACGTGCTATAAACAATGAAATAACGTCATCATATGGTATCGAGATCGAAGTTTAGCGCTATGTAACAATGAATTTAAGTCACTGATGCTACGTCAGAAGCGCTTTTTCATGGATGCTGAAGGGACAATTGATGCATTTTTATAGTTATTTTCAAAGTTAAATCGCTATAAGAGGACTAGAAAAAGAACATCGTTCCTTTTTCTGTTTAGATAGAATTATCTCAGTCTCCGAATGGTATGACATTGTATGTTATCGCATAACCCGGCTATGGCCTTGTCTTAAGATATTTAACATACATACACCCCTCGTCTGAGATAATTCTATCTTGAACAGAAACAGGTTCAAGATTCTATTATTAAGATCGTAGGAGAAAATGATATACATATTCTTATATTTTGTGAATTTTTTGTTTTTCAAGAAATCAAAAACATTTAACCAGCCTATGGTTGCACATCCATACTCATTGCATATTCCAACGCAATATACACAAATACTTAATTTTTTGCTTAAACACAGTACAATATGTATTTTTGAATTTATTCAGGAACTGGAAAGACAACAACTTTAGTGACTTACACTAAACTCCGGCCACACACAAAGTTTCTTCTTGTAGTATACAATAAGTAAGTTTCTTATCATAAGATTTAAAGGTGTAAACATGAACAGCCTCCTTGTATATAGACTCCTGTCTTCTTTCCTAATATTTAGAATGCAGAATAAATTAATCCATGTATCATACCAACATCATATTTTCATTTGTCCAAAAATAAACCACACTCTAGAAAATAGAATTATACATAATAACCTCAGCTTTGTATAAAATGCAGTCCTGTTAGCCAGGAAAAAATAGCAACTTATCCACTGTATAATACAGAGAAGGAGATTTAAAAGTGATAATGCCAAAGGGGAACTTGGGAGAAATGTGAATATAGTTAATGTATGTAGATTTAAGTAAAACTGCTAATTAAATAAGATGACTTTTGTAAATAATTACTAATAATGATAATATTTAATGTTATTGTGATTTTCTTACAGATCTGTGTGTGACCATGCAAAGACAAAGTTCCCACATAATGTGGAATGTAGAACCGGCCATTCTTTAGCATTCTCTAAAGTAGGCTTCAGGTATGGTATGATAGACATTCTGACTTTCTGTAAGAACATTTTATGTATTATTGTGGTTTAATGAGTTCATCTTCATATCCCAGCTCAGGAAATGTGTGCAGGTATGGTATGATAGACATTCTGACTTTCTGTAAGAACATTTTATGTATTATTGTGGTTTAATGAGTTCATCGTCATATCCAAGCTCAGGAAATGTATGCATGTCTATATTTTCGGCAAACTATCAAACTGTGAATGACATAGACATGTGTCTTAGTTTCCATGACAATGATAAAATAGCTGATGAGTGCCTACTTAGATACGGCTTGAAAGATATCAAGTTGATTTGTTTGGACTATTCTTTGTATAAACTAATATGTTGTTATGTTTTTCATAGGTATCAGAAGGCTAAAAAATTTACTGGTTATGGACCATCAGTATTCAGTTTGACACAGACATTACAGCCAAAGAAGGGAGACAACTTGTTTATCAGGGCTAAGTTTGTACTTGATACGCTAAATAACTTCCTGGCTTCGGCTGACCCCTTCATCACAGAACACCATGTACCTTCTCATATTATGAACAATGATGGTGTACATGAGGTCATGGATAGTGGCAAAAAGCAGGTGAGTTTATCATCGTTCTGTGATAAGTTTTAATGAACATATACCTCAAGACGAAAAATACGGCACTCAGCCCACCAGTGCCTCCTAAAGCTATATGGCATATTCCTTTAACTAGATAGTCTATTACAGAATATGTGCTTAAAGCATAGGTCGATTAAGCCCATGTGGACCAACAGTCACATTAAGTTTTGATAATTAAGTTAGTTAAATGTCTTACCTTGTGTTAAAAATAGTTTCTGAAAGTATTCTAATATGTCAAATAAATAAAATCATATTGCTGTTGCCCAATAGGCAAAAAGATTATCAACTCGTCCTTTGAACATCCGTGAATTTGATTTATACCCTAAATAGGTAAATAGTAATGCACCTAAACAATTTGAATTGCTACTTTGAATGGTAATGTGTGTGTACCAATCAGTGTTGACAAATCAAAAAGCTGGTTTCAAACCCAGTTAACTGTACAGTATAAAATTCTCACTGTAAACAAAAAACATTATTTCTGTGTGATATTTTGTAGATGTACACTGATGACGCTGCCTATATGTGGTCAAGAATGAAAGATCTAAATGATCTGAAAGTTCCAATGTCTCACGATGGCTACCTGAAAATGTATCAACTGTCCAAACCCAATCTGAATTATTATGACTGTATTCTTATTGATGAAGCTCAGGATCTGACCCCAGGTATTTTATGCAAAATAAGCGATTTTGAGGATTAAGAAACTTGATTTAATATCACATATATACATAAGCTATTTGTCCTTGCTTTAGTGAAAGTAGAGAACATTAAATTGGGCATGCCCATTTGCATGTCCTATACTGTTAGTTTACGCATATGTCAGTCATACAATATCTGAATTATCTCTATTTTTGTGAATTTACTGTTAATATCATCATTTTCCAAGTCTGTTTTTAAGGTTAAATATTTGATGTATATTTAATTAGTTTCATTCATTCAATCTGATTGGTCAATAATTTCCACACTATGTCTCTTTGAATTTTGGAGAGATTTTGTGAAAATGGAAAACTTTAGTCAGTTGATCATTTCCAAAGTCCAGTTTGAAGGTTGGAAAATCTCATGTATATCCCTTACCGAAATATAAAGTGTGCTGCAAGTTTGCAGCAATCAAATTAGTGTGCCACATAAGTTTGCCAATAGTGTGCCAGAGCCCATTTATTTCGGTAAGGGACTTAATATATTTGCTGTATTATCTAAATTTTTTGGGGTTTTTCAGACCTTGTCAGATGATAATTATCGTCATTCATCAAGTCAGGTTCAAATATCTGAAAGTTGTATGCGTATTTAATTAGTTTGCTACAATTATTATCTGACAATGACTTCCGTAAAATATCTCCAATTTTTAGAGTGAACTTTTTCAAATTTTGTTTGATCATTTATTGCATTGCTGTGCAATGGGCATACTTGGCAATTGTCTTTGATTGCCCTTTTAAAGCTGTAATATTCTCCAAAGCGATAAATTTCAATTAATCAAAATCAGCTACAAACGTCAAGTAAATGCCTAGATTAGAATAGAAATAACAGTTGCATGGATATAAAATGTGATGTAATCGAGTAAACAATAGATAGAAATCAGGTATTTGCATGTTGATGCTGCCTAATTAAAATTCGGAACCTGACCTCCGGAAATCACCGAAGTCTTCGTAAAATCAAACGATTAAGCTGGTCGCCTAAAACTTCCGTTAACCTTATTATTTACATGTGTGCCTTGCTCGTGCTGAGCACTTTTCACAAAGACATTCCAACCCACGTCTTCAACCATCGCTATGCTATACACGTGTACGTGTTTACATATAATATTCAATAGAATGCCTTCCTTAAATTAATCGATTATCTAATTCACTTCGTTCAACCGAACTTATTTTACAATCAAACAGCTTAACCTTTGCTAAAACTCTTGTGACTTGTATCTTGCCACAATTACACTCGTTATTATTTTAAATCAAAATTAAACATACCATAATGAGATTTTCTGTATTAAGTTTTGAGTGTTCTGTAAGATTTGTGTTTTCTTTTTCAGTTTCTGTAATTTTTCTGTAAAAGATAATGTGTATGTTTTACAGCTATATCAGACTTGTTGTTGTCACAAAGGATATCCAAGGTACTAGTGGGAGACCCTCATCAGCAGATATACTCATTCCGTGGTGCTATCAACTCTATGCAGCAAGTCCAGTCTTCTACAATCTTCTATCTTACACAGGTACAACTTGTATATTCTGCTAATAAATTTTACAGATAAATGACATGTTTTTAAAATTTTTGTTTAATGTAGAAATGTTTTGTACTCAATGATGTGGACTGTGGTTCAATATGCAGTCTGTCCAGTTATAATCACCCTTAACAAATACATGATTGAAAATATAGATCATAAACACCGTTGCATGGGCTCAACCTTCTTTCTGAACTGTCACTATTCCTTTTGTTTCCCCTTCCTGTTGCCGCTTCTCTTCCTGTCCTATCTTTTGGTTTTTCTCCTTTGGTCTTTTGTCGCTATATCGGTGAATTATTCTGGACGTGACGTTAAACCCTTATATAATTATAATTAAGATTTAAAAAAAAGAAAAAAAGAAAAACCAAGACGATATTCTAAGGCCGTAAGACATTGGCATACAATAAGAAAACGTTTGACGCACACAGAAAAATTATTAAAATATACATTTATTAACATTTAAACATTTATTGAAACATCACGAATTTCTATTAAAAAAAATCAGAACATAAAATAATGGTCTCTTGCTTTCTTCAGAAAAATCACACGGGCGTCCCTATGGCCCGGACTAATGATGAAACGGTTTTTTGAAATGGAGTCTGTGTTGTGTAGACGTCGACATTAACCATTCGTATTTTATGTTGCTCGACAGGTACGTGGTTCGTTTCTCTGCAGTTTTCTTCTTTTCATATTAAATAATTATGCTGTTGTGGTTTATACTAAAAACAGAATCTATATGATTTATTTTATGTTTTATTGGGCTCAACTCATTTCTAGGTCATATGGAGGCGTGTTTTGCTTGTGACAGTGCACATTCATGGCGATTATATAGTGCTGTCTCAATGAAATTTCACAAACCGCTGACCCACCATTGACACGATACCTCACTCGGTCACATTATCCGGACATCAAACTAACCAGTCTTTCATCTAACCAGAATGCTGAGCGCTTAGCAGGGAGCAAAATTACTTAAAGTTAACGTCTTAGATTTAATGCAGCTTGGGATCGGGTCCGCTTCTCCCACATTCGTAGCAAACACTTAACCACGGCGGAGGCCAATACAATGAAGAAACATTAAATACGCGAAGATACTTTGGGGTATATTAGTAATCGGTAAGTATTTGCGTGGTAAATATACACTGAAGCGTGCGTTTTATTGGTAATTATCTTATATTGGTTTATACCCCGTATTGATTATATATGGTTGTCACGTGACAGATCTTGGAGATGATAACGCGCGGTTCCCGGATATGTCTTTATATGTAGATTAAAATAGCCCACTTAACACGTTTGTAAGTCCATTTTTAGTATTCTCAGAATCAAATTAAACATTCTTACATCCACCCACACTGCAATACGAGGGGTGTTCCAACAATAATGTCATTTGTGCATTTTCTCGCGGAAATCGTGCAGTGTGAACTCAAACTCACCTCGTTTCGATAGATAGATAACTGAAGCATAACACAGGTAAAAATCGTGCTCACAAGTCCACTGACATTTGTACGGTGTACACCAATTTAAAGCGTATTCATTACACTATACACAAAATGACTGGTAAAAGAGCAGAAAATGTGCTTGCAATTAGGGCCTACATAAAAGGTAGGTCACTACTCGGCTTAAAACCAATAGATATTTACAGTGAAGTGTGCGACATTTATGGAAAGGCTCAAATGTCTCACAGGTGGGTAGCTAAATGTAGGGCTGGACAGCAGCAACTTAAAGATGCTGCTCGCCCAGGTCGTCCTGTAACAGCTACATCACAAAGTCTGCAATATCCTTAAAAAAGATGCCCGATACACTGCGAGGCAATTAGCCCGGTTGACAAACTTATCGTTATCAAGAGTTCATGGTATTCTGTCGAAGCATCTAAAACTTGAAAAATAAATGCAAGATGGATACCCCATTTGTTAACAAATGAACAGAAGAAAGCCCGTGTTTTAAATGCAATAAAATTTCTGAAAATGTACCCTAAATATAACAAAATGAGACCCGGGTTTACTATTTTGAACCAAAGCGGAAGTGTTCCAATCGAATTTGGGCCACTAGAAATATGAGACGCCCTAAGTATTGCCAAGCGAATGCGCACGGTGAACAAGATTTTGTATGTAATTTTCTTCGATAAGAAGGGTCTCGTCATACAAATTCCGGTGTCAAAAGACAAAACGGTCACAGGAAAGTTCTATAAAAACGGGACTCCGATACCGCCGACTTTTGCATGATAATGCACCAATTCACAAGGCATGCATTGTGACCGAGGTTTTGGAGCCAGAGAAGGTTACGGTCCTCCTTCATCCTCCGTATTCACCATATTTGGTCCCTTGCGACTTTTTTCTCTTTCCCTCAAATATCATTTATCTGGAAAGAGATTCAAATCGAAAATGCCCTTGGATCTGCTGTTTATCAGTATCTGAAAAGTGTCCACATTGATGAGTATAAACTGTGCTTCCAAAAGTGGATTGACCGGCTCAAAAGTTGTATTCAGGCAGATGGAGAGTATTTTGAAGGGCAGAGCATATTAAAATGATCAAAACATTTGTAGTATATGAGAAGCAATGCAAGTGACATTATTTTTGAAACACCCCTCGTAAGTTCGTGTATACACATCTCGTCATGAAAAAGTTACATGAAGTTAATCTACGGAGATTAACAAACTTGTAAATTGAAACGAAACTTTTATATATATAATACTTATACGAGATAAAAAAAAAAAGATAAAACACCTTTTTTCTGCGTAAGAGGAGCTAAAGATTCCAGTGCGAGCTACTGATGAACCTTAATCGATGGGCTATCGAAAGAAAGAATTTAGAATTGACAATTACCTAATTATACAAGGGCGTGGGTCAACGGGGACGGAGGTTCAGAAAAACGCCAATAAGCGAAATAAAGGGCAGTAACAGCAGAAACACATTCGAGGCCGCCGAAAATAACGCGCAATATTACAAATTGCAAAATGAAACATGTCATTAAAGCTGTAATATTCTCCAAAACGATAAATTTCACTTAACAAAATTCAGCAGCAAAACGTCAAGTAAATGCCTAGATTAGAATAGAAATAGATATAAAATGTGATGTAATCGAGTAAACAATAGATAGAAATCGGATATTTTCCTGTTGGTGCCG
>JAUMGZ010231261.1:0-11027 GCA_032359645.1 Pododesmus macrochisma
GTTTACATTATTGATATTTATATGTTTTACATTATTGATATTTATATGTTTTATATTATTGATATTTATATGTTTTATATTATTGATATTTATATGTTTAATATTATTGATATTTATATGTTTACATTATTGATATTTATATGTTTTACATTATTGATATTTATATGTTTTATATTATTGATATTTATATGTTTTATATTATTGATATTTATATGTTTAATATTATTGATATTTATATGTTTACATTATTGATATTTATATGTTTTACATTATTGATATTTATATGTTTTATATTATTGATATTTATATGTTTTACATTATTGATATTTATATTTTATACATTTTTGATATTTATATGTTTAACATTTCTGATATTTATATGTTTTATAATTTTGATATTTATATTTTTTATATCTCTTCAGATCATCCTTAATTCCATGCACAAATATCAGCCGAGAATTCATATAGTGAAGAAGAAGGAGGTCAATGCTAACAACACCAACATTACTAGTCTCGACGCCGAGGAGTTCAAGACCTTTGTGTTCCCCGAGTCGACCTTCATAGGAGTCACAGCGTACCAGAATCAACTCGTGAGTAGCATTACGTATATTACTTTAATATTATTCATTTGATATCAGTTGTTTATTTTTTAACACTTCGTTGTTTAATATGTAATTATTGATATACAGTACACAATTTTTACAATCTAATATCCAGTAGTCAGTTAATATTTAACAATCTAATATCAGTAAAATAATATTTAACAATCTAATATCAGTAAAATTAATATTGAACAATCTAATATCAGTAAAATTAATATTTAACAATCTAATATCAGTTAAATTAATATTTAACAATCTAATATCAGTAAAATTAATATTTAACAATCTAATATCAGTAAAATTAATATTTAAGAGGAAAAATAATGTTTAATATTTAGGAGGAAAAATAATGTTTAAAATTGACAAGAAAAAAAAATCGAACTGTGCATACAAAAAACATATGTTCCATATTTTAATACATTTACTCATGTTGAATATAAAGGAGAGTAATCAGATATTTAACATTATTTTTATTTTTTTTTTTGTCACAAAACATTACATACATAAGTACAATACAACAGGCAGCACATGAACAAATAAAGGTAGTTTTGTACTTGGTAGTTAGTCATATGTAAACCATACATTGGAAATAAAACAATTGATATTTAACATTATATTAACGTTTTAGTAACGTAAGGAAGCTTCATTTTTAAAATTATATTAACCTAATTTTTTTTATGTAATATAAACCTTTAGTTACATTAAAGAATTTCATTTTTGAATTGGAAATTACGTACAGTATATTACACTTTACATTACCATTTAAAAAATGCAACCTGTATCATGCCTCCTATAAATATGATATTTATAAGAGTAAGGAGCCAAAACTCTAAGGGTACTTTGTTTTTATATGATAATTTCCTGGGTTATTGTTTAGGGTCAACTTTATGTCAACCAATCTATTGTGGTTTGATATTGACCGAAGACAGTAACTTTGACACATGAATAAACTTACAATGAACAGAACCTTCCTTGGGTTAGGTCAAGTTTACATTATGTAGTCAAATAATCTTACTGTGCGCCTCTCAATAAAAAGTTTAAATGTACATTTCAAAAGCATAATGGGCATATTGAAGGTCAGCACTGGACCATCAAAGGGTATTTAATTTGTGAATATATGATGTAACTCGTGTTGGTTGTTAAACAAACATACTATTAACAATCTAAAATCACATGAATTGCAGGCAAATCTTGTGATTTTTATTATTCAATAAGTCAATGTTAACAACAGTAATTCATAAAAAGTTCTGTGCAGAGAAAAGACGTGTCAATTGCAAGAAGTTCTGAATGTAAATCAATGTGTAGAATATGCCACTTCAATATGTTACCTGACTAAGTGTATAGTTATATTATGTATTCGGCGTTGCTTTTACTACCTGTTTTAGGGTTGGCATAGCCTCATTGGTTACCGCCTCATTAATCCTACAGACCTATTGAACTCTCTTCGGTCAATATCAAACCACAATACCATAATAGCAAACTAGGCTTAATTTTTTTGAATTGTAGTAAATTTTTATTTAAATTTGCATACGTTCAACGTTTCAGTTACATTAAAGAAGTCTCCAAAGAGAAAAACCTAAACTCCCCAATTTCTATATTCGACTGGTAGTCTTCCAAAAGCTGAAGAGAAGTTTGCATGTTCTATTTGTTGTATTTACAAGTACATGCCAACCAACCTACCATAGTTGATAATTTGACTAATAGATTCACGTGAAATTTGAATCAAGGTTATTAAAATTCGTATACTTTCAATGTATCAGTTACGTTTCAGAACTGTTCTAAATGAAAAACCCAAAATCCCCTTGTTATAGATAAGGCAGGTAATTCTCAAAACGCTGAATTGAAATTTGCATGTTCTATTTCCATATTTACAAGTACACGCATATTTGTTTTGACTAGAGTTAGGGGTATCCCGTCTGGTTGAAAAGCAAGAATGCAGGTCTATATATAGAATATTACGTCACGAGAGTTAACCCTAGAGTTTCAAGTGAACTCCCTCACTGATTCACCTGGAATTGTCGCCAAGGTTAACTAAAATTTGCATACTTCAACGTTTCAGTTACGTTTAAGAAGTCACCAAAGTGAAAAACCTAAACTCCCCAATTTCTATATTCGACTGGTAGTCTTCCAAAAGCTGTAGTGAAGTTTGCATGTTCTATGTTCTATTTGTGGCATTTACAAGTACATGCCTAAAGTACATGCCTACCAACCTACTACCATAGAGGCAAATTTGACTTACAGACTCACCTTGCACGCTCAACGTTTACTAAAATTTGCATACTTTTAACGTACGTTTCAGAACTCTCAAATAGAAAACCCAAAAATTCCCAAAGTTATAGATTCGTTAGGAAGTTTTCAAAAAGCTGAATTGAAATCTGTATATTCTATTTGTGAAACTAACAACTGCATTCCAACCAACTTACCATAGTGGCAAATAACACTTATAGATTCACCTTGATTTGTAGTCAAAATTTACTAAAATTTGCATACTTTCAACGCTTCAGTTACGTTTAAGAAGTTTCCAAAGAGAGACACTATACTTCCCAATTAATAGATTCGATGGTTACTGGAAATTGAGTACAGTTCATATCATATATCGTGACACATAAATATAATAAGTGAAAGTTATTTCCTATTATTTTCATGTGTGGCATGTTTCAGTTTGCTGTTTTGTATAGTTTTCAAATAATTGCAAATTAATTTAATTTTTCAAAAAAAGAAAATCCTTATACACATGATCAAACAGATTCTTTTTAAGTACTTTTTTTCTCGACAAAAAAATCACTTCTTTAATAAATCTACCAAACTAACACGATTAAAGAAATTGTATTGAGATATGATGGCAATGACCATGCAGTTATCCTAATTATTTGCAATGATAATGTTTAGGCAATATAATTCTAGCATAAGGAAATAAGAGGGACAACTCTTATCTTGATCAAATTTGATTATAAATCATGTCATACATAAGATACCCCTCATAACTTTTCATATATTCTCCTCAATAAGTAGTACAGTGGAACCCCTCCAAACCGGATCCACTTCGGAACAAAATAAATATCCGGTTTAGAGGGAATCCGGAATGAGTTTACTCTAAATTCATTTTCAATTGAGCGTTAGTTCATTGCAGTTGATTCTTGAGCAAGGTTCTTTGCACACCTAAAATTGGCTTGTCTTTTTTTGTAGACATCATATTAATTGATGGTCCGTCTCAGTTTGCGGGTTTGTATTGACAACTGTGTATGATTTGTCTGAAGTCGAGAAAGAAAGATCTGAAAAACTCATTTAAAGCAAGCACCCTTTTCGCTTCTAGCTTTTTAATAGAAGTTCGTGATGTTTCCATTTTTAGTTAATGAATGTATATTTGGTTCATTTTTTTGTGTGCGTCCAACGTTTTCTTATTGTTTGCTAATGTCCATGGACTTACGGCCTAGAAAATCGTCTTGGTTTTTCGATTTACAATATTTTTTTTAAACAGGGAAGCCAAACGTATTCAGAATTATTTCAATTCAATTTGTAAATGTCAACATTATTTAATTTGTCGTGTATTTTTCAGATCACAAAACTGAAGATAGACAGCAACCCATTCGCTAAAGGATTTAGAGATTCAACGAGATTAACTGAATTTGAAAGGTAAATCTTATTATACGTTGTAGATAACAATTTTATTTCATTTTCCAATCGTGATTCCACTACAAGTGATAAGAATTGATCAACTCTATACGAATTACAGTCTTGACACTCTTTCTTTTACATTTACACCTGTTTCTCTTTTAACATAACATATAGATTCACCTAGAATTGTATAACACTAATTTTTCTATTCACTCTCGACGTATATTGAAAGACATGCCGTCCCTACCGCATTTCACCTCGTTAAACGGAACGGCTATTTTTCTTGATATGTATCTTTAATTAATTTAAAAAACTTAATAATTTTAAAAATGATGACGAAAAGAACTGATTTCTACATGATTTTCGTCTTCTAAGAATTAAGTAACAAAATACATAAACTGTCATATTTTCAATGAAATTTTGTGGTGAGTTCGTTACAGAATTTGCCAAAGGTAATTTTGATTATAAATCAATGATGTACTTGTTTCAGCTCAACCTTGGCCTCTGATCGTGGCTCATATCCATTTCTCTGTAGAGAGAGCATGGAAAGCCTGATACAACAACACACGTACGCCAGGTCGCCTCTCCGCTCCTATACGGACGCCGAACTCGAGGAGTCACTCAAACAACACAGAGAGTACTTAGCTAAGGGTAGGTAACGTCATTAAACGACTAAGGTATTTGGCTCTGTAGCTTTGGTTTGCTGAAGTCTTGTCTATTCAAAATTATTTTTTCTCTTGCATCCATTAATAACAGCAGCTTCGAGCAAGATCTGGGGTTCGGGACGGATTGTTTCACACAGAGTTTTGGCTCCTTCCTCTTATAAATATCATATTTATCGGAGGCATAATTCAGATTGCATTTTTGTAGTATTATTAGACTCGGATCTAAAATAAGGGAATGTAACTCAACATAGCGCTGTATAGTTTTTTTAACCAAATTTTTCCAGTTTCTATACATGTACTAACAATATTTTAAAAAAAAAATTACTGAGCGACAAAAAGTGTCAGGAAATTTATAAGTTGATTTACTTCGTCGATTGATGACCATCAAAAGGAAACTTTCAAACGTGCTAGTGACATGAACAAATTAAATATGCCACACAATATTCACACCAGCTACCAACATGGAACAACTTAGAGTGTTAATGCAACAAATTGAGAGGTGAAATTATATAACCTTATTAGATCCCAACTATCAAACTTAAACTGCGATGGTAGGGGCTTCCAACCACATTAAATCATATTCAATGATTTGATGTTTCTTAAACTTATAAACTTAAATCATCTGCATTTAAAACTGTTAATCCTTAGCTCTTCCTATGACTGTCATTTATTCATGTATTATGTGAACGTTTAGAGAAACTTGGACTCCTGTTATCAGCTGTAACCAAAAGACAATAACACAAATTCTCTATTTATTTAATCGTTATATTTTCTGTTAGTTTTCTTTTTTGGTTCTGATGAGTCCGTGTGAGGCTGATATATCAAACTTTATTCATTTAATGAACATCGGGATTCTAACTACTTGAAATCAATTTAAAAAAAACTCTAGTGAGATGTGCTCACTATTATCCCGCCCATAGTTCTTATAGATAATGGAACATCAGATAAACCCTTGATAACTGTGCTGCTGGCACTGACTCTCTGGTTACGCTTTCATAATCCATGTTATATTTTAACTTTAATTTAACTACCAGATCGTGTCTAGCTAGATCTAAAGCATTTCTTAGCAAACACACATCATAATTTCTTATTTATAGGTGTTTATTTTAGACAACTCGCAGGTGGTCTACATGATATGGTTTAATGTTGCGTTTTTACATGAACGCATTGTGTAAAGGTGTCGTTGTAATGAGATCAACGCTTGGGTAGGTTCAAAAGAACCCCTTTCGTGTTATATTGCTTTCCTACTAATGGTTTCGCATGTTCACGTTTTTGCCTAGTTTCCGCATATTAAACGGAGGTCTGTAAAGTTTCAGACTATTGTTTTTGTGTGGTCTGGTCGGTTCAAAGTTCACTAATCAGCGAGTTTTGAAACTTATTTCTACTTTGTGTTTTAGTTAAAGGCACCTGCACGTGTTGAATAAATCAAAAGAAAAGTTCCCAACGTGTTATAATTTGTTGATACCACGCGATAAGCATTCCTTTGTTGATCAATCTTAACTAAAATTCCGTAAGTGATATCATAACTGCACATTAAATCTAATACTTAGAACTGAATTTTATTTATACATTCAGCTTTTTCTTTTAAAATGATTGAACTGAAATGTTGTGTTTTACGCACGAATATCATTTTTATTTTCAATTTTATGATTGAGAACTTTTGTTTCAAAAAGATTAAATACATAGAAATGCTGTATGCTGTTAAATGGAAAAAACAATCACAATAACTCAGCTGTTTATAATAAAAATGATAATTTTAAATAATGAAGTATTCCAAATGCCTGATACTTGTTTAAACTAGTTTATAGTAATCATCCATATATATCTTGACTGTTAATATAAATAGTTAAATAATTAGTACTTAAAAATATTCCCGCGGTTCTGATATTTTATTACATTTACATTTCATACACCTTTTTTTGGACATTAAAGCAATAATCTTGTATGACTTAGTATGACATAACCATGACATATGAAATATCCCTAATTTATTTTTTTCAGAAGAGTCGGAGAAACAAGGGATGGTGCCACACCCACATTTTCCAGTATGGCGACCGATGCCCTCTTCAGTGATGGGATCATCCAGTTACTTGCCTAATGACAGTAGATCTTTATACACATTATATGGGGGACTTTTCGGACTACCGAGCTCTAGTTTCGTTTTCCCAACAGTTGCTTTTCATCCTTTTGTCAGTGCTAATAACCTTCGTTTAAGAGACTCTGCTGCTTCTGCAAGTGCTTCATATACACCTTCTACAGACACGACGTCCGGACTTCACTATCCGGCAGCAATGTATCGATACCACCCATATTTGTCGCCTGATAAAATGGCACAGAAAAACTCTGATTCCTCTGTGGTTGATGGCTGTCGGCCTTAACAAAAGTAAACCCCTGATTTAAGGGGTCTATATAAACTGCAATAATATGTGAACTAAATTCAAAGGATTTATATCTAAAATCTATTCACTTTCTGAACAAAAATTTGATAATTTTGTTCATTTGTAATTTATAATTTTTTTGTCGAGTTTTATTTTCAACAGATTGGTTTTAGGTAATAACAGCTTTATTTATTGAAGAGGTGAACTGGTGTATTGATAATTCTTATCGAGAAACAAAGGAATGTTTTAATCATTCCCATCATTAAATAATTACTCCCCATGACACCGGTACCTGTCTAACTTATCTTTTTTTATTGTTGATTTCATCTGATAAGCATATTTGGCCAAAAAAGACTTTATCGCAAATAAGTGCTTCTCTGTAAATATACATCAAACCCTCTTGAGTGTTGAAGGAATAACTCTGACATTGCTACATTTAATAAATACCGCTACTATTCACGTAAAGTATCATTTAAAACGTCATTATCAACATTCGATGTCGCCAGTGTTCACACTGGTCAAAGTTATTCAATCAAATTTCACCATTTCTATGATTGGAATGTTCAGTTTATTTAAGCAATACATTTTTGTTATTTATTTTTATTTTTATTGATTTACTTTAAAATCCTTCAAACTCGAGGGAGACTACTTTTCTTGCATAGATGGGAGATTGATAACTCAGTGTAATGCTGCACACGCACAGCTGCCATTCTTGCCAAAATGTAGTTAGTTAGTTGAAATCATTAAGTTCGTGATGTTTCCATTTTTAGTTAATAAATGTATATTTGGTTCATTTTTCTGTGTGCGTCCAACGTTTTCTTATTTTTTGCCAATGTCCACGGACTTACGGATTTTTGAACATGTCTCAGTTACCTTTAACTTAAACACTGTAAAGTTTGATGTGTAAATGTAGACAATGATGTGTCAATCTCTCAATATCTTATATAAAAACGATAAAACAGACAGATTATATTCAAGGGTTCAAATGAAGGACATTGGACGACGTCAGAGATGAAAGTCATATTGTTCTGTTGTTCTCCTGTATAATTGCCAATTGTTGAATAGATATAAATGTCGAAATCATTATGAATTCCTTATTTAAGCGGCGATTTTTCGCTTCACTTTATGGTTTATTTATATTTGAATATTAATGTTTTGTAGACTTCTTCACTGATAACGTAGATAAAGCTATCATTTACTGCACTAGTAAAACGTTAGCAGTACATATATCTATACATGTGCCAAATGTAATTATATATTGAGTGTAAATACTGAGTGCGAGTTTGATATTTGGGTTTAGAAATGCTCCATCGTCGTCCCTACGTATCTATAGAAAATCAATTGTATGATGAAAAGCAGCGAGACACTAAACATTGCTTGTACAGGGTAAATACGTAAATACATGTGTGCTTTATAGATATAATAGCTACATATTCACGACGTTGACAATATTCTCAAGAACGAACTCCTTTGTTTTCAAAGTACACATTTTCTTCAGGTTAACTATATGTATTTTTATAAAGGCTCACTCCAACGTGTTTCTGTGTATAAAAAGAAAATTGAACACACGAAAATAACATTCAAACATATTAACATTCATTCTGCATTGTTTAAGTTGAAAGATCAATTTATTTTCATAACATTCATATGTTAAAAGTACTGTATAAATAAATAGTTAGCAAAGGTAACTTTTCATATTTTTAGTAGTACCGGTACTGTTCTTAAAACGATATGTGTCTGGTAACAAATGCAGGTTTTAGTATAAAAGAAATAATGGTTGGAGGTATTCACCATCTGCACAATTGTTAAGATATAAAATTCAGTCTTATTTTTGTCAATATCAATAATTTATATTTTTGGATGAAAAGCATGTTAGCATACCGTTAGAAAACATTCTCGAATATGATTGTCTCGTGAATCCTGCAGTCTCGCTTTTATGCTGAATTCACCTGCAAAATAATATTTTATGTGTTGTAAATTTACCAATCTCTTTTCTATCACACAATAGAATTATTTAAATAACAAAAATATATGTATAGGAAATCGGGAACAAAAGAGCACAATATTCCATGTGTATCCACTATAACAAAAGAGCACATAGAACTAAAACAAACAAAGAACATTCTAAGCTAACCCAACTATTACATCTCTACTGCCTTGAGAGACAATTACATGTAATTTTCCAAGCAGACGATAGTTTCCTTGAGAACGAGGCTATCAATCTTTGTTTAATGTTCACAAGTCGATGAGATTATCAAAAGTCTTTAACATGTATTTCCCGCCACTGGACCGAAAAATGAATCTGTCATGTCGTACGACTGAATGATGATAAACAATCTGCCATTTACAGGAGACTTTCTGTTGTACAAATCGACATGTTATGCCGTGTATATGTTCTGTACACGATTCAGAGAGAATGCTTATCATTGAAAATGTTTTGTAAATATTTTTGAAAAAAAGAAGATTCTAAACATGAACTAGACTGGTTGTAAACAATCTAGACGAAAACTAGACTGGTTGTAAACAATACTTCTAGACGAAAACTAGACTTCGTCTAAACAATCTTTTGAAATGTAAACGAGCCTAGTTACAGATTAGTATACATGTATTTAATATTTCAATCGCCCGAAAATATAGAAGTAAATACCGAAGAAAACTCCAATAATTCATTTCATTTAACAACAAAAGTATACAACAAATATACGATACAAAATGCACAATACGAAAATCACTAAACGTCGTGATATCTGGGAGGAGGGTGGTTTTTGAATTTGTTTTGTTTGTAATGTTTATTCTAGATAGACAGGGAATTTAAAAAAAAAAAAAAAAAAAAAGCGAATTGAAATGTTCATATTTAATTGGCGTAAAGATGGATGAAAGCAATTAATGAAGTTACCAATTGTTTTAAAGGATTTTATTCGAATTTTAGTTTACGTTTACTAAAATTTGCGTGATTTAAAATTGGGTATTTTTTGATAAGGATAAACCAAAAAATTACCATTTTGGAATATAAGATAGTTTTAAAGCTGGATTGAAGTTTACATATTTTTCATATTTTGTTGGCTTAAATTAAAACTACCACAGATGACTAAATGACTAATTATATATATATATAACTGTTATCGAACGTTTAGCCAGAAAAAATAACCTATAAATCCTCATTTTATAGACAAGACAAGTAATTTTTAAAAGCTGAAATGAAATTTGCATTTTTTCTTGACTAAAGGACTTATAGATTCAACTGGAAATGTAGTCGAAGGTTTACAAAAAGTTGCATAATTTTAACTCTTGATATGGAAAAGCCAACAAATCTTCACTTTGTAGATTAAACAAGTAGTTTTTTTAAAAGTTGAATAGAAATTTGCATATTTTCGAGGCGTAAGAGAAAAGGCGAATTAATTCACGAGGTAATGTATAGATTAAACTATAATTGAGGTCAAATATTTTTTAAACTTTGCATAATTTTAATTTTACTTACTTCTTGAATAGATTAAACAGCACGTTTTCAAAACGCTGAATTGAAATTTCCATATTTGGCATATTCATATGACGCAAAGGAAGAATGTCATAAGTCACGAGGTGACGAATTGATTTTTAGATTCCACTGGAGTAGTCGAAGGTCTAATAAAATTTGCATAATTTTAAGTTGGGTAATTCATGAAAAGAAAAACTCAAAATCCCTTCTTTTTAGGTAAGACGGTACAAGTAGTTGTTCAAAAACTTAATTGAATGTTTGTATATTTTGCTATCATTAATGAGGTAATAAA
>JAUMGZ010231272.1:0-11027 GCA_032359645.1 Pododesmus macrochisma
AAAAGGGACAATATCCCTATTTTTGCTGTTTTCAAATGAGCACTTCATCTCTTATTTAGCTGTTTTTAGCTGTTTTCTAAAAAGCACTACATCCCTAATTTAGCTGTTTTCTAAAAAGCACTACATCCCTAATTTAGCTGTGTTCTAAGAGGACAGTATATCTAATTTAGCTGTTTTCAAAAGAGCACTGTATCTCTAATATAACTGTTTTCAAAAGAGCACTACACCCCTAATTTAGCTGTTTTCTAAAGAGTACAATATCTCTAATTTAGCTGTTTTCAAAAGGGACAATATCCGTATTTTTGCTGTTTTCAAAAGGGACAATATCCCAATTTTGCTGTTTTCAAAAGAACACTATATATCTCTAATTTAGCAGTTTTTAACTGTTTTCTAAAAAGCACTACATCCCTAATTTAGCTGTGTTCTAAAGGGACAATATCTCTAATTTAGCTGTTTTCTAAAAAGCACTATATCTCTAATTTAGTTGTTTTCTAAAGGGACAATATCTCTAATTCAGATGTTTTAGCTGTTTTCTAAAAAGCACTACATCCCTAAATTAGCTGTTTTCTAAAGAGTACAATATCTCTTATTTAGCTGTTTTCTAAAGAGCAATAGTACTTCATCTCTAATTTACCTGTTTTCTAAAGAGCACTTCATCTCTTATTTAGCTGTTTTCTAAAGAGCACTTCATTCCTTATTTAGCTGTTTTCTAAAGAGCACTTCATCTTTAATTTAGCTGTTTTCTAAAGAGCACTTCATCTCTTATTTAGCTGTTTTCTAAGGAGCACTTCATCCCTTATTTAGCTGTATTTTAAAGAGCACTTCATCCCTTATTTAGCTGTTTTCTAAAGAGCACTTCATCCCTTATTTGGCTGTATTCTAAAGAGCACTTCATCCCTTATTTAGCTGTTTTCTAAAGAGCACTTCATCTCTTATTTAGCTGTTTTCTATAGAGCACTTCATCCCTTATTTAGCTGTTTTCTATAGACAACCTCATCCCTTATTTAGCTGTTTTCTATAGAGCACTTCACCCCTTATTTAGCTGTTTTCTAATGTCATTATGACCATTATGACATTAATTTTACTGTTTTCTGATGACTACTATAAATCTATAATATGTTTTGAACAAGTTCATGATGTATAAACATGTGCATTCACAATTAAATGAGTAATATTTCTAAAAGCTATAAATAAATATTCATTTCTAAATTTGAAGCAAAAGAATTCAAAACTTACTTGCAAAAATAATTTAGTGGTTTAGTTAACCAAAATTGACCAGTTTTAATTTCACAAAGATATATTAACAATTGTTGTTAAGAACTTACATCTTCACATCTGTAATTTTCAACTCCTGGTCAGAGATTAAACATGATGCTGGTAGGGTGTTGCTCTAGTCTGCTTCATTAGATGGAAAGAAAATGTGGAAAAAATACCGAATTACATGTTTGTCACGATCCTGGAATTGACGAAATAGAAAATAGTTCTCGCATCAAAATTCATATATGCAGCAATTCAAGAATTTAAATTTAAGTTAAGAACAATATCCACTATTCGATGCAGAGATAACTTTGGGAGGAGTTTTAGGACCATTGGTCCCCTTGAATACCAGACGGTTCCCCTCAAAATTGTAAAGGGCTAATTTTGTACTAAAAATCCCCATAAAAATAAAGTTTAATATGAAGAAAGTCTGTTCAAATTTCTGTCCAAAGAAACCCCTGCAATGTACTTTTCAGTCTCAATATCTCAACAGGTAAAAGTAAATATTTAAAAATATAAACTACATGAGGTGGTGCCCTTGAAAATGTGTTCTGTCAAAGTGTACGTTAATATCTAAATGTCTAACATAAATGTGTACCATTATGCCAATTCCCGACAAGAACTGTTCAAGTAAGGGCCTCTGATTGTCAATATATTAATTGACAAATGAAAATAGATTAAAACGAAAACTTCCCATTTCAAAAAGAATGAACTTTGTGAATTTGTTAGATATTTAAATAATCGGACCAAATGTACAAAACTGTATGCTTTTTAATTATGAAAAAAGAATTTTTAAAGTACAGGTACACGTATAAAGGTGATTTACCAATGTTAACCCTTCTATTTACAATGGTATGGTCCAAAGGGTATTTTAGTTGGTTGAGTCCATTAAGTTTAAAGCTACGGTAAACTGACACAGAATTTTAAGAGATAATTGTTTGTAAACAAGGCATATCAAATCATGTCGATCGGGAAGGGTTAAAAACTTAAAATGGAATATAACGTACAAAAATAAAGGTATTAAAGTTATGCAAAAGAAGACAAGTGTAATATCATTGAAAAAGAAGATATTCGAAAGTAAAAAACATGTTAAAGCTATGATAAACTAAAAGAAGAGAGGAAACAAAATAATATATAAAACAGCAGAGATAAATACTTCAACTTAAAATGCTAAAAAAAAATCTGTGGCAATAATGATCATTAAATTAATGTCATAATATTCTATACAATACAAGTCTATGATGAACTGCCTATACAGCTGTTATCCACAGAAAATAGTAATGGTATATATATATATATATATATATATATGGAATACATGGAATATATAGGACATTAACAAATTTTTTCTGAATCCTTTGGATGATAATTCTAATATCATTCTAGTTTGTATATCTCATGTACAATGGACACAAAAATATAAAAGTTCCTTCTAGATCTATTCAAATGTAAAATGAATACTTCACAGCTACTTATTTTGAAGATAAGTGACCAATATTGAAGTTGAATATTTTGGTTTTAGTTTAAGTCACATAGAACACAACACAGATACAACAGCACATATACCTTTTATGTTTCAGACTCACATCTCTTGGTTAATTTCAGTCGATGTTTCAGACTCATATCTCTTGGTTAAATTCAGTCTTTGATGCTGGAAACATCCCATAATTTAACACTCTACATATTTCTGACGTATTAACATTAGACAGGTTCACACAGTGAGAGTTAATATGACCATCTTAACTTTAGTTGTAGTATCTGTAATATAAAAATAAAAGGATTCAAATTTGTACTTAGAATGGTCCAGTGCTATGGCTCATTGGTATAGCGTTCACTTTGTACTACATTAGACATGGATTCAAATTTGTACTTAGAATGGACCAGTGCTGTGGCTCATTGGTATAGCATTCACTTTGTACTAAATTAGACATGGATTCAAATTTGTACTTAGAATGGACCAGTGCTGTGGCTCATTGGTATAGCATTCACTTTGTACTACATTAAACATGGATTCAAATTTGTACTTAGAATGGACCAGTGCTGTGGCTCATTGGTATAGCTTTCACTTTGTGCTACATTAGACATGGATTCAAATTTGTACTTAGAATGGACCAGTGCTGTGGCTCATTGGTATAGCGTTCACTTTGTACTACATTAGACATGGATTCAAATTCCAGCCATGTCAAACTTATAGGATGTGAAAATTATGTTATCTTCTTACTGCCAAGCTAAGCACTCAGCATGTTTTTGGTAGAAGAAAGAAACTGGTTGGCTCGGTGTCAGGATAATGTGACCAAGTGAAGTATCATGTCAATGTGTCTGTGGCATGATATTTCAGCGAGACAGCACTATAAAGTCACCAAAAGTGCACACTCGTGACACTGTCACAAGCAGACACCATCTTGATTATGAAATGACCTGAACATGAGTTGAAGGGAAAGTTAAACAAAAAAACAACAAACAAAACAAAGTTACACTTAGAATATTCAATCTAATATATGCATGTCTATATAAATCACAATTTGAAGCATTTTAGTATTTCTAGAGAAAATTTGTAAAACATGAGTATATATGTATGCCCTGCAAACAGGAAAACATTCATGAAAATGTAGCTTAATTATAATATGACACATATATATAGCTACTTAAATAACTTTGCATTGGGACTCATTGCTTTTCAGAAACAATCATTTTTTAAACATAAAACATATCCATAGTCGGTAATGCTTGAGTACTAAATCTTATTACTTAATTAGTCACATTAAGACACAAACTTGCCAACTTTATGAAATTTTCATAGGGAGAAAATGCGTAGCAAAATCTTAAAATATCTTTAATACCTATATACAATGCCCTATATGACAAAATAGTTGTGCAAATTGCCTCATTTTAAGCAGTTCTGTGTAATACACCAAGTTGAAGCAAGTTAATAAGCAAGGTTTAGGAATTATACTGTTGTCAAAAGGGAAAAAATGTGTGTGAAAAATAGGGAGACTCCGTCCTAAATAGGGAGAGATGGCAACTATGAAGACATGTTTTGTTATCAATGTACATGTGTTGCCTGGGGCGACTGACTCTAAGGGTAGGGGTAGGGATGCGCCAATGGTGATGTTCAATCCTAACCGTACCCCATGTATCAAGACAGATAAACATACAGAAACAAAGATTACCCTGGTCTAATCAAACCATTGCTAAAAGAGCTGTATACAACTGAATAAGCATCCAGGGCGCTTAAAAAGTTTGAAAAAGTAAAGGGGCTGCTTATAACGAGTCCAAAAACTGTGCATAAATGTACTGTAATACTCTCCCGCAATGAATCTTAGCTATTATACAGGGCCACACATGTAGGTGCTTGAAAAGGGAGGGGGGCTTATAGGGACATGGGTGCATATCAGGTCAAATGCGGTATATAATACAGCAACAAAACAAAAGATGAAAGTGCAAAATAATGTTCCATCCATGGCCATTTGGTACTAAAATTTCCACAAAATCGTCCAACATTCGGCCATTTTCATTTCAATCGAGGTCAAGTCCATATATGGTAGATAGCATACTAGTATTCCCATATATGTACCAATAGTGACCTTGTGTTCAAAATAAGGAAACGACCAATGAACGAAGATAATAGCCGAATGTTGGACGATTTTCCTCCACTCGTCGCGTTTAAGTGACCAAAACGATAGAAAAATACGATGAAGTGATTATGTTTTGGCGGATTCTAGTAAATAAATATTCCGGTGAGTAAATAGAGGTTAGTTTGCGACGTCTTTTTAATAGCATGGATCTCTGCCCCTAAGAAAACGGCATTCGTTTGAGGGGCAGAGGAATCTTGGCCTAGTCCTGTGCCCGTGGTTTGCATATTTGGGGCATAAATCAGCTCTCAATCAAATGACCAAGTTTTCTAAAAAATGAAAACCAATGCTTTAATAGTTACTGATAACTCGTGAGATATCTTAATGACGACGGAAAAAATCTGCCAAAGCAGTAAAATAATGCGTTTACATGATCGTGAACGTGTCGGTCGTAGAGCAATTTCACCCGACACCGGTTCAAAGTCATACACATTTACTGCCCTTCTATGTAAAATCAGTGTGTTTTTATGCTAAACAAAACACCGTTACTGTAAGTTTATTCATTAAACAAGAGAACAGCTGTATGACACGTGCACAAATTAACCATATCCATCAAATATGTTACTATTTACCTGTTGTTTAGACCCAGTCATTATTACACTTGTAAGCTTTTGTTTTGTGCGAGGAGTTCCGAGAAGAAAACACTGGCTATTGTCAATAACGCAGCGATTTTAAAATATTCACTGGCCGTAAATAAAACGTAACTTTTCAGATTTAGTTAAGCTGTACACTGTGACACAACATTGTCTGACTCAAGAACTCATTAATGTTGCATTATATCAATAAAGCTATATTTATTTTCAATGCTGAGTTTATATTAGTTTTAAATACGATTTCACAGAGATTAATCTGAAATTTTAAATATATAGACTATTGGATAACATAAGATCTACCTAATTCATGTGGTCATCACATACTTTTATCAAGAGGAATTGAAATATTAACTTTTGGAAAATTCTGGAGACTTCATATTGTAAACAAAACATACTTGCCAACACTTTAAAATTTTCAAGGGGGAGAAAACGCGTAGCAAAATCTTAAATGTCTTTAATACCTACATGTATGTACAATGCCCTATATGACAAAATAGTAGTGCAAACTGTCTCATTTAAGCAGTTCTGTGCAATACACCAAGTTGAAGCAAGTTAATAAGCAAGGTTTTGGAATTATACTGATGTCAAAAGGGAAAATTGTGTGTGAAAAATAGGGAGACTCCCTCCTAGATAGGGAGCGTTGGCAACTATGGCAAGACTTTTTAATATCGATCTAAATGCAATATGTTCCATTTTATAATGTACCGGTGAGGCGGAGGTTCGAACCCCGGTCGCGCCAAAACCCAAAGCGTTAAAATCAGGCAATCGTATTGCTCCCGGCTAAGAGCTCAACATTTTTAGGTAGGAAAAGGACTAGTTGGCTCGTTGTCAGAATTAGTGAAACAGCACTATATAGTTGTCATACGTGCGCACTGTTACAAGAGTAAACCGCATCGACATGACCTATATACATGAGTTGAAGGGACTTTGATCCCCCCGCCCCAAAGCCCCAGCAAAACCATTTTACGGACTTACAGGTAGGTGCAGCTAAAAATATTGTACATGTATGCATACGTCATTCTTGATTAAAACCAAACAAACTTAATAAATAAATAACATTTCAAAATTTCATTTGTGTTCTATCGAGGGACATAATCTCTCTGTACAGTGTAGAACGCCAACGAGGAAGAATACGAAGAGACAACTGCAACAATATAGAAATACCAGTCTTTAAAATACAACATGACGATGTTAACACATGTAACGAAGAAACAAAGAACGACAAACTGAAGGTTCAGACTGACATACGGGAGCTTACAAAGAGCAATTCATGAGTTATATAAAGACCGTGACATCTTCAACCTCCGACACAGTGGTAAAAGTACAGTCATCAGTACACAAACTTTAGTGTGAATTCAATTAACTTAAGCGTGACTACAAAACAGAAATCACGATTAATAGGTTAGAAGACAAGACACCAGATATTTGATAAAAATTAGATTTGCTAAATGAAAGCTGCGAAAGCATTTGTAAACAAGATGACCGTCTAAATCGTTTCCCACCTCAATAACTACTCTCTGAGGGCGCCGTTCTAGTCTTGAGAAACAGCTTAAGACATCAATGAACAAAAAGTAGGCCGAGATTCCTCTGCCCCTTGAACAAATGTAGTATCTGATATATTCGTTTTATACATTTGAGGGCAGAGGAATCTCGGCCTAACAAAAAGGAACAATATTTAAGCATTGCGCGCTTTATTAAGTTTGCCTTTGTTCAGTTGGCCTTCAAATTTCCTACAAACAGTATGAATGGAATCAGTGAATGCCAAATTAAAGCAGTGTCATACTTATATTTACCATTTGCTATCCTTATGTAACAAACTAAACGGTAAAATATGAGAAACTTAACGGTAAGCAATGAGAAACTAAACGATAAGCAATGAGAAACTAAACGATAAGCAAAGAGAAACTAAACGGTAAGCAATGAGGGATGGCATTCATAGGCGATATGAATGCCAACTGATTAATAAGGTTGGGATATATATAGTGGCATTGTCATGCGATGGCAAATATATCGCTATAAATGGTAACATGACTTTCCTTACAAGGGACTTAAAAATAGTAAATCATCCGAAGATTTGTTCAGATAAATTAACACGTATTTCATCATTCAAATCACAGCGAGCGTTTCCGCCTAAAACATAGCGACACAATGTAAGTCGATTAAAATGTTCACACTTTTAACTCTTATTTTGATTGTACACAGTCCTGAAAGTTTTCGTTACCTACCTTGACGAGGGCGCTGGTTTATACAGATACTTGGGATCAGTAATATCTGTGCTGTTAGATATCATCTCAATAACAAAATTCAACCGGTGATATGTATTCATAGCGTACAGTTGTATAAATGTCAAGTTAAATATAAATAATAAAGTTGTTCTCTTTGACCTAACGTGACCATCTAAAGCAAAGCTTATATTTGTTTTGTTATAACTTATATAAGTGTGTATACGTACTCTTCAATGTAAATATACTTCATACCAGCGCGGTGGCCCAAGTGGTTAGAGTGTTCGCTTCATGCTGGTAGACTGGTGCTAAAATCCCAGGTCGTGGGATCGAATCCCGGTTGCGTCAAAAACTAAGACGTTACAATTAGGCAATCGCTCCCTGCTAAACGCTCCGCATTTCTGGGTAAGATGAGAACTGGTTAACTCAGTGTCAGGTTAATGTGACCGAGTGAAGTATCCTGTCAATGTGTCTGCGGTGTGATATTTCAGTGAGACAGCACTATAAAGTCGCCTTAAGTGCGCACTGTCACAAACAGATACCGTCTCGATATAACCTATACATGAGTTAAAGGGACGCTAAATCCCTATAAACAATAAACATAATATACTTCATTTCAATGGATGGGAAAATTAGAAATGTTTTGAGTGAAGGTATGTTTGGTCACACACCTCAATAGGTATGAAATAGCTTCACTGGCGGTGAATTGTATCAGCTGCATAATACTCTTGTACTATAGCGCGCTCAAGAATAAAATTTAACATGCGATTCATATTAGCCTGGTCATTCTACTTTTTATACAGCAGAATTTAAAACTGAAATGGGCCATACATAAATATATCATATATAAGAGGAAAAACCGATTCTCTGTGTGAAACAACTTCGTCCATGATTTAGGACTAGCTACGAATCAACCACCAGAAGCGAAAGGAAAAGGGAAAATGGATTAAGAGTAGTCAAGACCTAGAAAAATAGAAGGCAGGAAGCCAACAAAACAAGGGAGGACCCAAATGTTACTTAAGGATAAACAACACACTGAAACAATACTATAATGATATAAAAATACGACTTTTTAACGCACTCACCTTGACAGTTGTTTATGACATTCCTGTCCTCACAAGGGACGTGTAGGTGACCTAATAATATCAAAAGAATTGAATAATATCAACAGAATTCATTTCTTATTCATTTATTAAAAGAGCCTAACTATCCATCAAACACAACCATTTAGAATATAATTTTAGTATGAAAATGTATCCTCTGCGATCCATAGCCCAAAACAACACTGGCAGAACGTTATGGACCTGGAATAAAATGTGCCTTAAACATTGCTTTAACTTTTTAAGAAAGGTTCAGTGTACCACTTGTTCGGGAGCAAACTGCTAAGTACTGTGACAGTAACGATCGGTACTAAGACACAAGCAGAGGCGAAACACAAGAGATATAAATACAAAATTGTAAACTAAAAACGGGCCACCAATAAATATATTATCTATAATTGGAATTTTTCTTCTTCTCTATTTGAGAGTATTTCGTCAATGATGCAGAGGTCTAGTGTCTACGAATCAACCGTCACCAGCCGACGCTAAAGATAACATGAATTTAGATTAGACAAGACCTAGATAAGGTACAATATGCAGTTGATTCGCTTATATCGAAGTGTTGAAAGTAACCTCTTAGTTTCGATATGCCCATTGGACCCTATACAAATGTAATTTTATGTGGTATTTGATTAGTTTAATTCTGATTTTTGCAATTTTGTCAAATTTTCGTTTCCCCCCTATGCATTCCTCCTTTAGACAAGACTTAACTATTTGTCGACTCTGTGCCTACCCAGCTTGGTTGAAATAGGTCCTATGGTTTATGGAGGAGTGGAAAACATATTTGCCTAAATGTAAAACTTATTTGACAACAGTAGAGGTAACTATTTTTACCTTACAGGTCAAGCCTTGAATAAACTTGCAAACTGGCTCGCCATGTCCTTGGATCTATGTATGCAAGCATCAAACTCTAGAATGTTATCTTTATAAGAATAAAAAAAAATTCAATTTACCTTGAGGCCGAGCTCATCAATTAACATAATTACACACATATTCAAATAATAACATTATATGGAAATTCTACTTTAAAAATGTAAAATGCATCTAGCGATTTATCTAATTATTTGGTTACAAATGCTTATTCTAATTTAAAGTACATGTATTTCACGGAAATTAGAGAAACCAAACAACAAATATTGACTTATAAATATAATAATGGCCAGGGATACATGGCATTGCAGAATAGTGTTTATCTTAACCCGACAGTTCAATGGTGTTTATCTTAACCAGCGAGCATCTGGTTTCGCTTCTAGTTTTTTTTAAATAGAAGTTCGTGATGTTTCTATTTTTGGTTAATAGATGTGTATTTGGTTCATTTGTCTGTGTGCGTCCAACGTTTTCTTATTGTTTGCCAATGTCCATGGACGTACGGCCTTATAATATCGTCTTGGTTTTTCGATTAACTATTTTTTTCTTTCAATGTTTTAGGCAGACTACAAAAGTAACAATCAGTGGAGTTAGTTTTTACATATAGAGGAGTGTGACTAAACATACGTGTACAAACTTAATATGCCTTTTCACATAAAATGAAATGAGGTAGGTACATTTTGAAGAGTACGTGTCCTTAGGTATGCAACTTATGACATACTTATTTAAGACTTGCTTTCGATTGACATACCAGAACAACGATAACAACTTTACATCTATACTTACTTGAGCATGTATGCGACTGTACGCTACATAGCATAGCATGTGTTAACTTGTGTATGAACTATTGAGATTCTATTCTACGTCAATAATTTATCCAAAATATCGGAACAAACCAAAGCCTTTGTCAAGGTAAGTAACGAAAACTTACAAACCTATAACAATAAAATAAGAGTTAAAAGTTTTGTGTTTATTTAATTATGTATGGTAAACGAATATTAAACATCGATAAAAACCATACAAATATATAAAATATGGGATGTTTTTGCCATACACCGGAATGACACGGAAGCATCGCGGCGGGTGACATATGTGTAGCAAGTAACGCTTACCATATCGCGAGCACCAGGTTTCGCTTCTAGTTTTTTCTAAGAAGTTCGTGATGTTTCCATTTTTAGTTAATATATGTACATTTGGTTAATTTATCTGTGTGCGTCCAACGTTTTCCTTTTGTTTGCCAATGTCCATTGACTTGAGGCTTTAGAATATCGTTTTTTTTTTTTCGAATTTACTACTATTCTATATGACGAAAAATG
This sequence comes from Pododesmus macrochisma, assembly GCA_032359645.1. NCBI lineage: Eukaryota > Metazoa > Mollusca > Bivalvia > Pectinida > Anomiidae > Pododesmus > Pododesmus macrochisma. The sequence goes on from JAUMGZ010231272.1 coordinate 10,988, forward strand.
ACGATAATTCGCAAAAATTTCTTTCAAGTTACATACTAGT
>JAUMGZ010231283.1:0-11026 GCA_032359645.1 Pododesmus macrochisma
AGAAACACAAGTTCCCGCCAGCATAGCTCTCCAGGTCATCGAGACGCGCAAACCTCCCTATCGCGATAAGGTGTCTAACACAGGGAGGAACAGACAATGACGTGGAATGCGCAGACAACCTTGCAGTATATTCAACTCTTTAAAACTGCATCGTTGATAAATTGTTGAAGTAGCTTAGAATATAAAAAACACTATACTCAGTACTGTATGCGAGTATTAACTTCAATACTGTTACAGCGTAGCACTATAGTTACATAACTTCAACACAATACAAAACGTCTGACGTGATTATATGCAACGTAGCTGCTTAAAAGGAAATAAAACATTTATTTAACACCACGCAACTTCCGTTAAACGGATCGAAAAAGATGCGCTGGGGATTAAATCATCAAATTAATCAAACATAATTAAGATAACGACATGCTTTCAGAGTTGTCCATTATGACGCGTATTATAGAGTTTTTACCTCATTAGTGAGATCCATGTCTTTGTTCATGGGTTGATTAGTAATACATTTAACACTGAATGATTTGAGATTCTATCAAACGTATCTGTTTTTGCTGCACCTGAAGGAAGCGAAATACCGACTGGCTTCGTGCTAGATGGTCGTCCGAAGTCGGCCCGCATGTTTTTGACTGCAATTTATTCCTTTTATTCTGCTGCTGCATTGTTTGATGCGGCTGTTGCTTGTTTGTCAATGTCTCTCGCTCTGTTGATTCCACTCATTGTTTGTTTGTAAAGATACATGTATGCAACTGATTGGTTAGCACCGATCTTTAAAATTGCCTTCATCCACTAATATACATATGCTATGTTATGTAATGTAATGTAATATTATGTAATGTACACGATTTGGGGTTACAATGATTTCAAACCAAAAGCAGGGGTCCATAGTGAATCAGACTGGTAGGTATTTGTTAAATTGTTTAGCTTTGTATCAGACATTGTCTATGCTTTCAAGAATGGGTTCATTTTAGTTAAGACAATTACTTATTACTGAAAAGGTTGGGTCGAAACGACAGAAAACGTTTGATTTGGGTCATGTAGGTGTTTTTTTTTGTTGCTCAAAAATGGTCTACGATGCACCATTGTTTGACGCAGTTATTGTTTGTTTGTCAATGTCTCTCGTTCTGTTGATCCTATTCATACTGTTTTTTACCATTTATTGTTTATTCAGTTTTAAAATCTTATTGTAGGCGAATATTACTTTTCTCACTTTATCTCATTTCAGGTAAAATTGTACCATTCCTGGAGATGACTGTGGCTTCCGCGTCTGTATTCACGATCATCGCGATAAGTATGGAGCGCTATCGCGTGGTGTACAAGCCACTCTCTGTCACTACGGAAAACCTTATGTTTATCAAGAAGGTCATTGTAGTTATATGGTTTGTTGCATTAGTCATTAGTGCGCCATTGATATCAATCGTTAAACATAAAAACAGTAGAATGGTGGACGGAACTCCTATTAAAGTGTGCAGAGTGCCTATTAGAACGGACCTGCAGCGTGCATATATAGTGTCATCAACCATTTTCATATACGTCCTGCCAAGTATGCTTCTTGTGGTTTTGTATATTAGATTATGCCGAAAGTTAATGCCTAATCCAAACAACCCAATCGAGGTGTGTGACAGGACATTTAATGATAAGATGCGACTGCGCAGACAGGTCATTAACATTATAGCGTCAATTGTGTTCATTTTCTTTATTTGTCATTTACCTTATAGAGTGGTGAGCCTTTGGTCAATTTTTGAGGTCAAATCAAATATTATAAAACTTGGTTTTGAGAACTACCTAACAATCGTATATTTTGCAAGAATAATGTTTTACGTAAACCACGCGTTAAATCCAATTGTTTATAACTTTGTATCGAGTCGATTTCGAGGGACGTTGAAAATGATGCTTCTACATAAAGGTAGCTATAAACGACAGCTTTCATCACAAAGACGTGTGTTAGAGCGAAGGTCGAGACATTTAGAATCCAATAAAAACCAAACACAAAATATGAATCAACCGAACGATGAAATTAGATTAAATTCACTCGATATTTCAAAGAAAAGGACATCATCGTCGTCGTCTTCATCAAATTCAAGACACAGAATGAATGACTTTTGTTCAATGTATAAAAATATAGCAAATTCGAAAGAATACGAAGGACAAACCGTAGAAGGGAATGATAAGTTAAAGAAAAACAAGGAAACTTGTCACTGTACTCGTGTGTACATACAAACTAAATCTAAAGATGAAGATTCCGAACACTCAAGAAAACTCCTTATTTTGCAGATCGATTGACAATCAAATGCGTCCATTTAACCATTTCCATTCTTCTTTTCAAATTTTATTTATTTTATATTATGTTAGTGTTCGACACAAATCTTAAAAAAAAATGATGGACTCTCGGACATGGTCCTCTTGACAAAAGAATTGGCTTTTCTCTATGAATATTACATTTATTGTCTATCGGTTCACTTAACAAGTTTATATGTTTATATCAAAAACAGGTAACAGTATAACAAGACACACGTTTAAGATTGATAAGTGCCAATTTGTGTAATTAAGGCTTGGTGTCACTTCCAGAGTATTTCACCGATGTCGCTTTCTTGTGCTTGACACCTCATCGTGTACGGGAGGGTTGACTTTCTCGATGACCTATCGAGCTATGCTGGCGGAAACATGTTTTCATTGTAGGGTACATGTAACCCAAGTCAGACAGGTTGAAAGGTAGAGGCCATACAAAGATCAACAAGTTCTGCAGAGGGGACGTTAAGCCACGTACAGGGATATGTAACCCTGGCATTATAACGATCCCTTTGCAAAGTTTGAAAGAAAAGTAGGCTAAAATGTCATTACATAGGTTCCTCGACCTTTGTTCTGAACAATCCCTATTGCTTCTATTTCCCCGTCCCGTAGTCAATTCTCTTCCTGCCCTATTTGTGGTTTTCTATGCTAGTCTTTTGTCGCGATAGCGGCGAAATACTCTGTAAAGCCCTAATTAATCAAACAAGCAATTAAACCAACGAATTTTTCTAAACACAAATCCCATAAAAAGTTCGACGTTTACATATTCAAAATCTCTTATTGAGTTTCAATCGTTAACGAATTTGTTTCTGTTGAATGTATGTAATAAAGTTGTTTGTTATTTGTAGGGGGTTGGGGTTACTTTTATGTCAACAATAGTTCAGTCTTATAACGACAAACATATTTACTTATTTCCACAGACCACTTAAAAAGCACTAACAATACCGATGTTCAAAACTACATAGTACATCAACAATTTCCTGTGCCCAAACGAGTGAAGACACATTCATATATCAACTAAAAGGATTTATGACTAGCAGAACGGTATCGTGTACTGAAGTGTGTAAACTCCTAATAACATATATCGTATTTCATCTTAAACCACAGTGCACTTGTTTTATTCAGCTTATCGTCATTCTTGACGTACTACATTTGGGAAGCATTTTTCTTTCTACTTTATAATACTGAGAGCTCTCTTTTTGGATATAATATAAACATTCTCTTTTGATTTATAGTTCTTCGTGGTGGTTTTTTAATAAATTATTATTCCTATAAAATGAAATGCAAATATTTCAAAAGTGTTTCCACGTACGTTCACAAAAGTAATTTAATCTTTTTTTTATAATTTACTGTTAAACTAACCTCTATAAAGATAAACTTTTAACTATGTTTTTGTAAAGACAAATCCATGCGTATGATTGAAGTGTCAAAAAGCACGTATATTGAAATTAAACCATCACTCAATTTAGAACATAATTATATTAATATACATGTATGTCTTCCTTTAATTGTTTGGATACTGTTAACCTGTTTAATATTAAACCATTTGTCGATTTGTCGCCCTTAGCTGGTAGCTGGTCTAGGAATTGTGATATGCTTTACACGTTATCACTGTTCCCTTTTGACTCACGTTGGCGTTTTCCTTTGTTGCCAGTGCTACCAATTCAGATTTCTTTCTCTCTTCACTTTTGCCCTTGTTTGGGAGTCTCCGTTTGATATGCCATTCGTTACCACCACTGCAAAACAGGATAGCGAGACCATTACATTGAAGTGATTCGTACTTGTTAACAAGCATTCCTATTCGTGTATAAGGAAATCATTGCGACTAAATACTTAAAACTTAGTTTTTTAGATATGTATCAATGATAAAGTTGTTAGAAGAAATTGTTAGCTTGTTGTTTGTTTGTTTGTTTTATTCGAGTTAAACGTCACTCCCAAGATCTTTCTCTGATATCACGATAGACAACCACAACAGTGGACAGGAAGAGCAGCGATGGGAATGGGACAACAAAGTAAAAGGGATATTATAGCACAAACAATGAGCACATACTATCGCTTAATCTTCTCGCATGTTACATAGAAGCTTTTATCGTCAATATGGGTAAACAATTACTGTACACGTGACCTCCTACTTCGCGCCACCTCCAAGAACTTGACGTGACGTTACCGGGCTTTACCTTTCAATGTGTCATACTCTAACAAATAAAACCTACAGGACGCAAAGCTGTACATGTCCTATATAAACACTAATGTTTGTTTATTTTATTGGGGTGTAACAATCCTTCAACACATATCTAGATCATATTGAGATGGGGTCTGCTTGTGGTAGTGCACACTTACGGTGCCTGTATACGACCGTGTAACTGAAATATCACGCCGCAGACTAACTGAAACGACTGTCCACTCGGTCACATTAACCTGACACCGAGCCAAGTCTTTCTACATGCGTGCCTAGCGAAGACATAAGTGTAGTTTATATGACCATGGACGAAGAATAGGAAATGTTTGTCTTTAAAACACGGGAGTTTTTGAATTTGTTTTGAATATTTTGCTTGTACTACATTAAGTATTTAAAATTCTTTCTAAATGTGTTTACCTCACCAGTGACCCATATTCCGTAATCACTTTATCGCAGGCAATCATATATGACTCGAATACCTTCCTATGGATTATTGTTATTTTGGAAGGTTTGGATCCCGTGGACCAGTTTACCCCTCTGCTTGACATCTTATCGTGGTGGAAGGTTTGAGTTGCTTGATGACCTAGATAGCTATGATGACGGGAACTTGTGTTCCTTGTGGGGTCACTCAAGTCAGACAGGTCGAAGGACGGATACCGGAAGAAGATTAGCACGACCTTCGAAGGGGACGCTAAATCGATAAAAGAGTATGCGAGAAACGTTGCATGGGCTCACCCTTCTTTCTGAACTATCCCTAATGCTTTGTTATCCCATCCCCGTCGCTGCTTCTCTTCCTGTCCTATCGTTTGATTTTTCGCATTTGTCACGATATCGTGTAAATACTCTGCAAATGACGTAACGCCATAGTTAAACAAACACACAAACAAACTGTGGACCGGTTTAACTACATCATTACATTCGTCGCATGGAACGTCTTACGTCGTTACCTGAATTTTTTGTGATATAATTTAATGTATGTTGTCATTACCAGTTGATGTTTGTTGGCGTTTCTGTGGTCGTCTGTCTCTTTGCAACTTTGATTTACTGAAGTCTTGTCTATTCAAAAGTAATTCTTCTCTTCTGTTCATTAATGACAGCAGCTTCAAGCAAGATCTGGGGCGGACGGGTTAACTTACACAGAGTTTTGGCTCCTTCCTCTTATAAATATAATATTTATCGGAGGCATGATTCAGGTTGCATTTTTGTATTCAAGTAAATCAGATGCAAAAAAAAAGACAATACGTTGATTTATGCCTTTATATTTATACATCATGTAAAATATTAATTTATAAATGGTAAAGATTTTAGTTAACACTAGAAAGTTTACACACATCAATTTGCTCAAGAATATATTGAAGTTTACAGACTTTTGTGGAACAATTAATATTTTGTTTTACAAATTTGCTCATTAGAAATGTTGACAAACATTACAAAGAAGTACCTTTTTGTGTTTTAAGTATTGGATTGTATTTCATTTGTTCAATTACTGCTTCCAAATGCCCATGTGTTAATCATTGTTAAAATTTGGAGATACATGTATGTCTATGTATTATGCAGATGTATATAGTTACTACTAATATATTCAAGAATTAAGATTTGACATTAAATAAGTTTTATCTGTTACAAGGGTTTTTGTTTTGTTTTGAAAGTTTTGTGCAAAACTTGATCGTATTTACTTAATAAAAATAGTATATTAGGGGGTCATCTATAATTGTCAACGTTGTTTTACGAGTGTACAAAACATACTCGGGAAAGCCAGGGGGTTCAAAAACATATTTTGTACCGTGCTTTGTTCGCCTACTGTTGACAAAACAAACGAAAGGACAGGACGAGAAGCGGCAACAGGAAGGGAAAACCAAAGCAATATGGATAGTTCACGTACACTCTTTCTGGCGGGAGGTTTTTTTTATAAATAGTGTACTCTATGTACACTTGTAAAACGTTGCCAATTACGGATAACGCCTTAATAAGTACTTAGTTGATGTATATTATGAGCATACAACTCTACCGAATAATGGACAATTGTATCGTACCTGTGTCATCGTATTTTAAGAAGAGGAACATCAGATGTAACGTCGATGATTTCGTTTACTTCGAACGACATGGAAACTGCATGTGTGCACAAAGTCTACCAGAACGTAATACAATCATATCTAATTCTAAAGTTGGGACGCCAACAGAATAATGAAAGGAGATAAAAAAAATATGTAGGGAAATAAATCAAGAGTTTGAATTACCAAGGCTCATTAAAAGACTACTTATCGACACGAGGAAGTCAATGGTGACTTGATACTCACAGTGTGTCTGGAAAAACTCAAAGAAGAAACACTTTAACATAGTCAAATTCATAATCCTGGCAACGTCGTTTTCAATTATAGGGATAAGGATAGACAGCAGCTCAGCAACATGTAAGAAAAAGTGGTTGGTAATAACAATCGTTTAGATTTGTAGTTTAACATAAATATTTTATGAATTTGAAATTATATTACTACGTGAAAAAAAACTATAATAAGAACATAAATATCAAAGTGACATGTTATCATACTTAATAATGTATAAAAACTTAAGGTCTTCTTTGTGAGTCTGTCATTAGTATTCAAAATATATGTTTCATTGTGAATGAGGGAGGATACAATCTGGATCAGTGGGACTCAAGACCAAGAAAAACGCCAGCTGGTCTTGTGTACGGACCCACAACCATACACATTATTCACTAAACCATAAGTTGATCCTATTAACATTTACGATGTATGGGCTAGTCGGCGACCAATACATCTGCAAGAAGTAAGAAAAGTGTCAAAATACTTGATTCTTGAAAAGTGAATGAGACGACACCGTTAAATAAAACCTTACAACAATAACGTGTCCGTACTTCAATAGAGGCTCAGAATAACTTCTGAAATAATCTTACCTAATTCAGCATGTCCTGATGGCAACGCATTAGCTTTACAAATTCTGTTTAATTATACCCTTATTGGCATGTTAACGTGTACTTTCTGGTTACTATCCTTGTTGCATATACGTCGGAACTTGCATTAGGCTTATAATGTGAAGTAGTTAGTGATGTTTGTTCCTTTATCTCTGTGCGTCTAACGTTTTCCTTTTATTGCCCATGAACATGGACTTTTGAATATCCTCTTGGTTTTCCGTGTTCATACCTAATTTACATATAGGAGCAGGGGTTTTGTTGGTTGTTAAAGAGTTGCACATGTTGTCGCATATGCTGTTAAAAATTCAATTTTTTTTTAAAAAAAAAAATCTCAAATGTCGTACATTTATTTCAATACCTGAATCGTCATTATATGGGGAAAATAAACCCATATTGATGATGGAATGCAATATTATATACCGAATAGACAAAGCCGAGACGTCATAGCGGGTGGCAAATGAGCTTGCTGGAAATACTTAACTATCACGAACACTTGATATCGCATCGTTTGTAGTGGTAAGTAGAAACGCGTGATATGTTCTTTGTAATTATCAATATTTGTATTGTTGTGTTCTCCATTTGTCTTTACGTCCAAGTGCTTGACATCTTATCGTGGTTTGGAGTTTGAGTGTCTCAATGACCTGGAAAGTAAATAAATCGAAAAACCAAGACGATATTCTAGGCTGTAAGTCCATGGACATTGGCAAACAATAAGAAAATGTGGACGCACACAGAAAAATGAACCAAATATACATTTATTAACTAAAAATGGAAACATCAAGAACCTTCTTTCTGAACTATCTCTATTACTTTCGTTTCCCGTTCCTGTCGCCGCTTCTCTTCCTGTCCTAACTTTTGGTTTTTCTCCTTTGGTCTTTTGTCGCTATATCGGTGAAATATTCTGGACGTGACGTTAAACCCTAATATAATATTAAATAATAATAATTCTCTTCCTGTCCTATCGTTTTGTTTCTCTTCTTTGGTCTTTTGTCACGATATCGGTGAAATATTCTGGAAGTGACGTTAAGCCCCAATTAAGCAAACAATTGTTAACTTTTTTTTAATTTTATATATATACATATAATTAATTAACATTATCTTTGTGTTGTATTCAGGAGATGCTTCAAACAGAAATACGCCTGCATTAGGCTCACTTACGACACGGACTCATCCGGGTAATATATTTTGAAAAATTTCTTATCTCTTCAATATCACCCTAGGAACTACATGGAAATAAATAATCTTGCTTAAACAACCTTGGCAATTTTGATGCTTGTGTAACAAACTAGAAGCTTTGACATATGACACAACTTTAACGCGAGGGATTCCAACTAATTAGATTCGAGTGTGTTGTCATGTCCTGCGATTATGCATTTTATTAGTTTAAGTAAAGAATACATTAATAATTTAACCACTATCGCAAGTAAAACTGATAGAATCCGCGCAATAGCTAAAATAATCATACTCATATTTAGTCATTCCTGATATTTCAGTGAGACAACACTATAAAATCGCCATAATTGCGCACTGTCGCACGCGTACAACGTCTCGATATGACCTATACATAAGTTAAGGGAACGCTACACCCCTATAAAACAAACATTACATTTCGTTGGCAATGTCAAATATCTGAGACCAATAAAACGAACAAACTCTCATCCACTCGATGCTGAGAGTTTTTAACGCAATGGTGCTCATTAAAATCGAGATCATTTTTGAATACAAAATAAGTTTAAACATTTCAATAAACATCTTGCAAGGTGCATCCAGGGGATTCAGATGTGTTCAAATGAGGGGGCTCAGTCTCCGGGGACATACGTGGGTGCACAGATGGGGGCAATTTGACCAAAAATCCTTCTTGCAAAGTAGAAGGCCAGGTGTACAATGCGTTTGTATGTAGTAACTTTAGGGCATAGCGAACCATGTTCAAGGCATGACCCTGGGGTCAAAATTGTTCAAATGCAAAATAAATGCTTACGGGCTTATTCATCAAGGTTGACGTTAAAGCCCAATGGGCCTCTTGTATTCTTTTAACGTGATTTTATGTATGTATGTTTGTATTGTTATTGGGTCATTGGTCGTCAGTGCCTCGGATTCCGATATAATCATCCCTGTATTTTGAGGTGCAATTTGTTCTCGAATATGCCTGAGATACGATTTTATATGCCATGTTTGAATTTGAATTGGGATTTTCCTTGGTCGTTATTCCTTCTAATATAGATGACATTCGTTCTTAAACCCCATATTTATTTATTTATTTTATTATCTATGGCATTGTCAATTGTACTTTACACATTAGAATTTAATTTAACCTAAAAAATAATTTTCTTCTTAAAATTTCTTTTCTTAAATTTTACTTCTTGTACTTTGCTTTATTGCGTTGTTTTGATTTTAATGGATGCACATTTTCATATATACAAAAGTGAAAATTCAAACAGGCCGCTGATAAATAAAATATCTAACAGAGGAAATCTAATTTTTTTTTACTGTGAGGTTCTGTACATATAACCTCCTGTAGCATTTCCGGGTGTTTCGAATGCGCAGGTTACTTTTGTTATTATTTTGCTTATAAAATAAACAATTTTCTTTCTAATTAAGGAGAATCCAATGCGGCTTTTTATGTAACTGTATCGACTGATAACGAGACTCTTCATAATCTTGATACAGTGCAGTTTGATTACGCCTTCACAAACATTGGCAACTCATTCAATGTCACGACTGGAACATTTACAGCATCAGTATCAGGAATATATCTATTTTCTGTAACTTTTATTGTTGATGGGTTGTCCAGTGATCATGTCCATGCAGAAATTGTTAAAAACGGAGACTTCATAGGAATGTTGTATGCCTCTGGTAAGTGGGAAGAAGGATCACGAGTTGTAGTTCTTGACCTTAAACGAGATGACAAAGTTTGGGTGCGTCACAGAATACGCGAGAATGAAGCAGTCATTACGGGTGATCATTATGCTTCCTTTGCAGGTGTTTTGCTATCACTATTAAATTGAACTGTGTTTAACACGAATGGCCATAGAGATGTAGTCTATTCGCAAATTGTTTACATTCCCTCCTTCCTAATGAACTAAAAAGACCAACTTCAATAAAACATACCGCGGAACGTCCTTGATGTAGTTAACACTGCATTTGTACACCTGCGATCAGTTTTCTGATCTGATTATGTTTATTAAAGCTATTTATTTTGACAAAATTATTGGTTTTATAATATGAAATAAAACAAGAAGAAATCAGATAAAACAGAACAAAAGTTATTGACAAACAAAATAACAAAATTAGTGGAATCAACAGAACGAGAGACATTAACAATATCCGTATCACATAATTCAGCACCGAAATGAAAATACAAAAATGCAATCCAAAACGTGCCTCCGATAAATGTGATATTGATAAGAGGAAAGGCCAATACTTTGTGTGACACAGCACTCCTGAACGCAAGATCTTGCTCCGAAACAGCCGTCATTAATGGACGTCATAGAGAAAACTAATATAGAATAGACAATATTTCGGTAAATCAAAGCTACAGAGTTAAAGATAGAAGGGGGGGGGGGGGGGTAAAACGTATTTGCATATTTGTAAAAAGCATTTGGAAACACGAAAATTGGATGTAG
>JAUMGZ010231294.1:0-11026 GCA_032359645.1 Pododesmus macrochisma
TTATTAAACATAACACTTTTTTTAACAACAAATATAATTCTCTCCCTTCCTTCCGTCCCTCTCCCATGATATAGGGTGGGGTGACACCAAACAAAGATATTTTTAACTCTGGCCTTGCATGATAGTGATTTAATAATTTCAAACTTTTTTTATCTCTCTTGCATGACAATTATGTCATCAACATTATTTGAAAAAGTGATATTACATTGAAGGTTTAACACTTCACTGTTATTTCTCCATAAACAAATGTGTATTGATGTGTTTATGGTAAACCTGCCTCTTTAATATTGTTACCTAAGATTCAAATTTAAGACAAGAGGCTCATAAGGCCCTAATGTCCAATTGGTTTTAAAGTTGCATTAAAAGTTTGAAGTTTTTTTTAAAATTTGTCAAATTTTCCCCTTTTTAGCCCCCTTGTGGTGCCCTTTAGTGGCTAAAACACATATTTTGAACAACTCTGAGACCCCTTCCCCAAAATATGCTCATATCAAGTTGATTTAAATTGACCTGCTAGTTTTTGAGGAGAAGATGGAAATGTTAATAATTAACATATTTGCTATAGTGTTGAACTTAGACCTAAAACCACACAACCTATTTTGACCCCAGGGTCAGGCCTTGAATAAACTTGGTTTTCAATGCTCTTAGGTTACTACATTCCAAAGCATTAAGCTCTAGGCCTCCTGGTTTATTTGATTTTTCTTTTTGATCCCCTAATGACGCCACCTGGTGGTGGAACTGCATTATTGGAACAATTCTGAATCCCTTTCTACCAAAGATGCTCCCTATCAAGTTTGGTTGAAACTGGTCCAGTACTTTTTGGAAATGTGAAAAGTTTATTCCGACACATGGCAAGTTGTGACATCTATAGCTCAGGTGAGTTAAAACTGCAGTAAGTTTCATGAAGTTCTGTCCGGTATGCTTTAACTTTCAAGCAAGTGTTCTGTGGCTTTGACCTTCTCCAACACTAAGGCAATGACAAACAACTATTATAAGTTTGGCAACATTCCATTCACTGTCTAAGAAGATGCTCATGATTGAAAAACTTTTACCGTGGTACACCTCTGTCAGAATAAAACTTTGACCAATGAACCTTGACCTTTCTCAATTAGCCTCTGCAACCCATTGGCAGATTCCTTATGTAAGGGCAAATAACTGATGCATGTTTTCTAACATTCCAATTCACAAAATGAAGTTATAACAAGTTTTTAAACTACTCGACATTTGGGTGATGGACAAAAGGTCGAAGATTAATTCAGCAGGAGAAGGATAATAATGATGATGATGAAGACGATGACGATGATGAAGACGAAGATGATGGTGACGATGATTAGATGTTTGTGGTGATGATGATGATGATGATGATGATGATGATGATGATGATGATGATGATGAGGACGACAACAACAGTCACGTAAGATTTATAAACAAATGGTGAAATGACTTGCCCGTTTTATTTGTGAATAAACATCTTTTAATTTAGTTAAAGAAACACTGGAAAGGCAGAAATTGCATTAATTATTTGAATGCAATTTTTGTCTACTAATATTTCTTTGACAATAAACCAAGAGACTTTTTATTATTCACAAAAATTTGTTAAGTTATTGTACCATGTGTTTAAAAATCTTATTTGAAGTATTAAACAAGAAATAACACACAAGAATGATCTGGGCAAGAAAGATTTAATGGTAAATGTATATAGAGCTGATGATGATTGAAGGATGTAAACACAAGACAATTACAAAAGGTCAATATAACTCTACAGTGTTTTGATGTCACAGGGTATCAATGTATAATACATCCATCAGTAATGGTGAAATATAGTATCAATAAAAATAATTCCAAGTGTCACCCATGTCTGTTCCAAAATGATTCAAGTTCTTAATTACAGAAACTTGTCATTCTTTAATTGAGGACAACACAAACTCTGTACCCTAAAAGTTTATAGGTGAACAGGCAACACTAAACCATAATTACGGCTGTCTAGGGCGAGCGTACAACAAAAATCTGTCATTGTTTGACCACACTTGTATATATTTCACGTAATAAGGTTAATGTTCTTAGAACAAATAAAGGTCAAATGAATTTACATATACACTGCAAACATAATTGCATCTGACATTAAAGCACTGCACAGTATATAATATGAAACTAAAGAATTCAAAACAACAAACAGCTCTTAATTGTCAAAATGAATACATACATTGTTGGAGTGTTTGGATTTATCAATGGAATTAACTTCATATTAAGAAATCAAAAGAACTTTGCAGTTAATCATCAACTTCATTAACAAGTTAAATTAATGAGAATTTTGTTTTATCATGTTGATATAGTGAAAGTTGTAACAAGTGTAAAGGTACACAAACATAAATAAAAATGAGTGTTAAATAAATGCAATTATAGCAAACATCAAACAAATCAAATAATACACTTCAAACATACACACAGTATTACACAAACTACAGCACACAGGCAAAGCAACATATAATATTAAACATATAAAGATTTTGATTGTACCCACACAACTTAAACATTAAGTAACAAATTTAAATTAACTATCAATCATCTTATTTATTCTATCCTTAATTTTTTCTTCTTGTCTATATATGTCTGAAAATATGACTTTTTTACAGTAGTTTCACTGTTTTCATGAACAACATGTATTTGTCGCTGTATATCATACAAACTGTCATATAAGATTTATGGTAAGATTTTGTTCCATTAATCAACAGGATGTTGTTATATAGTAAAGATTTAATCATAATCAGGTTTTAAGGCCAACAATAAAATCTGATAGGGTTTGAGCATATGTAGGTAGGCAGACAGGCAGGCAAATTTTTTCATTTTACTTAGTTTTTACCTAGCCTATATAGGAGAAGAGGTTGATAGATTGATTTTGATTGACTTTAATAAAGCTTGTCTTAAAATGGCAGAAAACCCAACCTTAAGGGTAAGCACTAAATATTAGTGTTGATACTAATGATAGGATCGCAGAAATATCAGTATCTTTTAGGCTAAACACTACTTCAAAATATTTCAAACTGGACAGTCAACTAGTGTTTACAGAAACAGTATAATTATATGATTTCACTCATGATGCTACAATGTATAATTATAGATGGTGTTACACCATAACTATAATGTATAAATGATGTTACACGTGATACAATGATGTATAAATGATGTTACACATGATACAATGATGTTTAAAAGATGTTACACATGATACAATGATGCATAAATGATGTTACACGTGATACAATGATGTATAAATGATGTAACATACAATACAATGATGAAACACATGATACAATGATGAAAAAACACATGATACAATGATGAAAAAACACATGATACAATGATGAATTAATGATGTTACATACAATACAATGATGAAACACATGATACAATGATGCATAAATTATGTTACACGTGATACAATGATGTATAAATGATGTTACACGTGATACAATGATGTATAAATGATGTTACACATGATACAATGATGTATAAATGATGTTACATAGTAACAATGAATTATCAATGATGTTACACATTATGCTATTATGTATAAATGATATACAAAATATTGATATGTAGAATAATGATATGAAAGTTATTGCACTAGAAATGTTATAATACAACCGTTTACATAAATCACCGGCTTAAGTGAGGGGAACTTTTTTGTACATATGCAAAAGCAAAGTATTGTTATTACTTTAATCCCTTGGAGAGAAGAAATTTGTAAAAATAGATCTTCTTAACCTTGACAGTAAACAACGTCTTATACAATAACATGCTTATCTACAGGGCATAAAATTATCATCCCACAAAATAATAAATTACTTTAATCATGTTTATGAAAAATTATTCACTTGACCATATCCTTCTTTTAACATACTCTCACACAACTTTCACTATCAGTGTAGCTATCACACTTTCACTATCAGTGTAGTTTACACACTTTCACTATCAGTGTAGCTATCACATTTTAACTATCACTATCAGTGTAGCTATCACACTTTAACTATCACTATCAGTGTAGCTATCACACTTTCACTATCAGTGTTGTTTTTACACTTTTACTATCAGTCTAGTTTACACACTTTCACTATCAGTGTAGTGAACACGCTTTAACTTTTGTTATACATCCCTGTACTTTACACATTTCACTGAAAGTTAGATAAGGATGCGCGCTACTTGCATTTCTGTATTAACCTAGTTATTTTGTAACTCCTCTGGAATTTTCCATAATAATACATTCGAACTTTGCCCTTTGACCCCTATATTTCTGATAGTATTCTTAAAATATACACCTTATATAACCATCTACCAAAATATTTAAAAATTTGTAAGATTCTTTCCCTATTATTTCTGGCCCTTAAAAATCAATTTTTTTCCATATATTACTAATGAAAAATCTAGAGGTGTTTTTTCCCGCCAAAATTTAAAACACTTACATCTCAAAAACGAAATCATTGACCTATCCTTATTTTTGCATAAATATATAATGAAAATCAGCCAATCTGTAAGACTTTCATTCCCAGTAGCGGTCATCCTTTAACTAAATCATTTCACACTTCTATCCTTATTTCTATTACCTACCCAATTCTACCAGTCATTTATATGACTAATTCTTTAAATACTTGTTCCATTTTGTGATGATTCTTAATTGTTTATAATTTGGCGACAAGAAATTTTAAACAAACAAGAGGCCTATTGGGCCTCAACATCCAACTGGTTGAAATCTGCACAATAGTTTCAGAGATGTCGTTTAAAGGTATATGTCAAATTTACCCTTTTTGGCCCCACCCATTTGTCCCCTAGAGGGTCAGAGACTTCATTTGTACAATCTTGAATCCCCTTCCCCTCAGGATGCTTTCTGTCAAAATTTGGTTGAAATATGCACAATAGTTTCAGAGTTTTAGAAGTATACAGTCAAATTTACCCCTTTTGGCCCCTCCTACCTGTCCCCTGGGGTGTCAGAGACTTCATTTGTACATTCTTGAATCATCTTTAGACCCCTAAGAATGCTTCTTACCGAGTTAGGTTAAAATCTGCGCAGTAGTTTCAGAGGAGATGTCGTTTAAGGCAAAAGATTATGATGGACAGACGATGGACGTGATTTGCATAAGGAAAGTCCACCTTAGAACTTCTGTGCAGATGGACTTAAAACAACTGGTACACCGTTTATTTGAAAATTATTGATATTGTATATGTTATGCTGTCCTGGCATTATTAAATATATACTACAAAGAATGCCTGGAGGTTCAGGTGTTTGTATATAGCATACTTCAGTTGCCTGTTCCTTTCTTTATATTGCACTAAGAAGTCTTTAACTGCAGGGAACACATGCCCTACCAATAAGTTGATTTTGGCAAAAATTTCATCCTGTTGTGTTTGATTGCTTTTGATAATGACGTCTTTTTGTTTTGGGAATCTGGTGGAACTATTAGCATGTACTCTATGTAGCAAGGTGCGTCATATGGATAGTGAGCTAACAACACGTCCCATACCAGCGTCAGTAATTACTATAACAATGTTTCTGACAGTTAGTACTAGAGTACCTGCTGCAATGTACACACAACTACAAAGTAGTAACTGTACTGCAATGTAATTTTACTTATCTGTAGATTTATTTCCTGACATAGTTACTATAACTACAGCAACACAAAATGAAAAATACTTTGTTGAAATGTAAAGTTAAACAAACAACTTTGATACTGAACTGAACACAATACACTGACTCCCAATCTACTTTAAATTCTTCTCCCATCAATTTTTTTTAATGTTTTGTGCATTAGCAAAAACTGTTAATATATGTACATAGGTTAAGTATTGATATAGAATAGATTGAATCTGATCTTATTTTGCTTGCTGTGAAGTTGACCTTTTAATACTGAACTATATGATGTCATGGTATCTAAATCTCTATCTGTATATATAACAAGTCTGAGTTGACATGTGGTCTAAATTACATAATGTTTCTATAAAGGTCATACCACTCTTACATAACCTGCAGTCACACAGTCCGTAGGTATGAATGTTACATTTTGTAAAATATTATTCTTAGTTTTGAATTCATTAACAAATCTAAACAACAAAATTAAATGGTTCAACTGAAGATATTTGAATTGGACTATTTCTTATTTTGACAACGGTCAACTTAATCCCTTTTATGCTTACAGCTTACAAACCAATAATTACATGAGAACATTCAGAAACAGTTGAGGTCGTTACGTTTGCTTACAAACCAATGATTACATGAGAACATTCAGAAACGTTTGAGGTCGTTACGTTTGCAAAGAAAATTGAAACTGACAACATCGCCAAAAGAAAACTCCTTAACATCGAGTTATACGCCAATCAATCACCCGAGAATATTAACGTGAATTTACATTGCAGTTTTGCCCAGTGATCAGGATCATCTGCAAGGCAATACATAATTACCTGACATGGCAAGTGTTATGAGTTCTGACAGATATCGTAAAACCTAAAGCACCATTTTTCCCCGTTACTTAGTTCTATGCCAATAATTTGTGCAGACTAGAAGGAATCAATAATGAACATAAAGTCACCAAGAAAATCGTACCTCCAGTTGGCAAATTTTACAACAAAAACTCCTTGATACTTTGAAATAGTTTGGTCCCAGATTGCAGGTTATAATACATTTAAAAAGAAAATTGGCTCAATTTACATAAAATACAGATTTATACTTGGTGCCTGTACAAAACTTAATACAAGATTTGATACATTTGAGCAGTTCACAAAAGTTTTTATTTTGGTGAAAGAATTCAGATATTTGAAAACCTTCTCCATAACTAATGCTCTCTTGGAAAACAAATCTAGAAATATGTATAGTTTTGTTTCAATAAGTTCTTCTATATTAAAATTTTAAGAATTGAAAATAAATGATTGGTTAGATAAAAAAATCCCTTTTCAAGAAATACAGCAGAAAAATGTCACAAGGGGAAACCCTGAAAAGTGTACACGCAGGTGTTCAGCATGGAGCCCTTTATCACATAGACTGGTTCTCTCCCTTTGTTACGCTGCTCTCTCCTGCCAGGGCGGGGCTCCGCTTTACAAAGACAGGTAGTTAGCAGCCATCTTGAGTAGGTTTTCCTACTCCAACGATATGCGCATATTTCGTGCGTTGTTTATGACGTCATCGAAAAACAACTGTCTTCCATGCTGCCCTGGTGGAGAGAGAGCAGCGTAACAAATGGAGAGAACCAGTCTATTTATCACACTACCAGTAGAAGTTGATCATCATATCAATACTGCCGATTCAATATGTACCCGTATAATATCAAGGCTAGTGTAGTAGAAAAAAATATCATTGTGACCATTTCCAAATGATAATCACTGTGTAGGTAAGGAGTAGACAGGAAACCCAGGAACACGACTCCTCATTGCGTAGCTGAAAATATCACAGAGTAGCAATTTTACTGCTGTGTTTCCTTATGTGAAACTAAACAGACTGGTAATATGAATAAAATATAGGTTGTACGAGTTTCTTAAATATATTCCTTCAACCTACAATTTTGACATGGTATTTGCATTGAAATATCCATCTAAGGTTTATATAGAATCTTAAACAGCATCTGAATATCTTATGTTTTCTACAGATAGATAAAAATTCACCAGCCAGAGAAGCAAGACATAATGTATGTAAACAAATTATACAAAGAATACTCAGAATCATACGAGATATGAGCGTTCCTGTAGATTGTTTTGACTTCAGATTCAACAGAACCTTGGTGCTGCCGCACAGATTGGAAATCCTTGTCTTATTTCACAGTTGAGTCCATTCTAGAGGCACGTCTGAATGTTTCATTTGATTCTTGTTTAGAATATTGATTGAATCTATACTTGAAACCCACACAAGTTTGTTAAATTAATGAAATGTCCAAAAATAAGTGATTTACACTTGTCTTGGTAATATGAATAAATTGTTTTCCAACACGGTTCAGCTGTCATAGCTAGGTATTCTAGCCCCAGTGATGATCCTCGGAAGCAAGTATCTTTGATGAATTAAAAATCTAACATGTAACAGACATTTGCATTGGAAGACATCCATTATTAGTTCTAAATGCAACAGAATATTTTCACTCTAAGAACAAGAAAAAGAAACAGAAATGTCCTAGTGATTTGTAAAAATAAGCAAATTTTAAGAATTCCCCCTGAATGAGGATCTATGCTATTCTTAAATATCACGTTTACCACTCAAAATCAAATTTTTATTTTCTCAAGAACCAAAGAAACTGGGCAAAAATGTAAATAGGACGTATTTTTGGCCAATATTGACAAAAATTAGCAAATTTTTGGAACATATGACCTCAGGATTTAAACAAAAGTCTTCTGATAAGTTTGATAAAATTTTACATATACTTGTTCAGAATACGATGCAGGAACACAACACAACACACACACCTAGACTTCCAAAATGTCCCCAGTTTGCTTGTCATTGGGCTAGACTGGTTCTCTCCCTTTGTTATGCTGCTCTCTCTCCACCAGGACGGCGCTCCATTAAACAAAGACAGGTAGCTATAGTAGCCATCTTGAGTAGTGAATTCCTACTCCAGCGATATGATATGCGCATATTTCTCGCATTGTTTATGAGTTTAAAGAAGATAGTTGTTTTTCAAAAAATGAACTTGGGCAATGAGAATGAAAAAGTAAGTTTGTTGATCTTCAGATGTTTATTTTTGCCAAGGCCCTATTTCTGGACAGCAAAAAGTGCATATTGTTAGACTGGTTATCGTCTGCAAGCTCCATGTTGTTTTGATCTGACTGGATATCCCAAAATCTATAAATAATAATGACCACAACGGAGTTGAAACCAACCAATCAAAAATCAAACATGGTTACTAGCTACCTGTCTTTGTATTGCGGAGCGCAGCCCTGGTGGAGAAAATTGACAAAGGGAGATAACATTGGGTATAAAACCTTTAAGGAAAGATTTAATTAACTGCTAGATAATAACAAACAAAATCAACGTAATTTCATCATCTTAGTATACACAGGAGTCGAAAAAATCCCACAAACTTGAAAATAAATTTTTGAAAAATGGGAGGATATAGGATTTATTTCTGAACTTCAGCACCAGATATATCAGTAAATACTGATGCAAAATATCAACAATGATGAATCGTACAGTCTTCCCACAGTGGCAGCAGAAGAGCCAAACCAAATATAATCCCAGATGAGATGAGAATTGTTATTGAAGACCAGATTAAAAGCATTTACTTTGACAGAACAAAGTGTTAACTGATGAAGGAAGATGTGTTTAGTGTTAAACTTGTGTGATCGAGTTGACAGGAGAGTTCGCTTCCTTAAATAGAATCTCCAGACGTTCTGGCATCACATGATTGAATCACATGGTAGTGTTGCCGTAGCATTAGATAATCGAACACACATAGGTCTCCATAACTAAATCATTTATTCTCACAAATATATCAGTCCATCAGCTTTATAGGCCAGGGATGGCTTGTTATATGATAACAGCGCGCTGCCCTGGCTTCTGGGGACAACAAAACTTATTTTAGAAACTATCATTACTCAAAATAAACGCGTTTTTTCATTTCTGATTTTTTATTGAAACAAATTTATGGGCAGAATGAAGTTTTGATTTATTGCTTGCTATATTTTGAAGAAACCAATCTAAAAATGTTGATACAATTTTGGCCATAATGGATGTTTTATGGAGGTTGTATGTTTACTGGGAATGTATCGATGGAATGCTGGTTAATCAGATGGCAAGCCATGGTTTTATCGGAGGTCCCACTGTATAGCCTCGGGGATGAACCACAAAAACATGGTGTACAGCAATTAATGGCTACAACCAATGACAAAGCATGGCATAAAATTCTCCAAACTGATAAAACTTATGTCAGATAAATCACAAAGATTGTCCATTTTATGACAAAAATTTGCCATCATTATGAAATGAAGGCCTTTATCTACTGGAACATAAATATGAATTTATAGTTTATTTGATGTGACATTTTACTATCACAGATATAGCATGTAGCATTTCCGCAATATCACGCACACATTTTAGTTACCGGTAATTATATAAGTTGCAAGAGTGCAGCTTGATTAATATGGTACTATATAAGATTTCATAATGCAATGCTAGGGATATATACTTCCTTATAATGTGTATCACTGCACAGTAATACAACTGTATAGAGATCCTAAACACTGTATAGAGATCCTAAACACTGTATAGAGATCTTAAAAACTGTATATAGACCCTAAAAACTGTATAGAGATCCTAAAAACTGTATAGAGATCTTAAAAACTGCATAGAGATCCTAAAACTGTATAGATCCTAAAACTGTAAAGATCATTAAATTGTATATAGATCCTAAAACTGTAAAGATCCTAAAACTGAAGAGATCATTAAACTGAAGAGATCATAAAATTGTATATAGATCCTAAAACTGAAGAGATCCTAAAACTGAAGAGATCATAAAATTGTAAAGATCCTAAAACTGTATAGATACTAAAATTGTAAAGATCCTAAAACTGTATATAGATCCTAAAACTGAAGAGATCCTAAAACTGTAAAGATCCTAAAACTGTATAAATACTAAACTTGTAAAGATCCTAAAACTGTATATAGATCCTAAAACTGAAGAGATCATAAAACTGTAAAGATTTTCAAACTGTATGAATCCTGAAACTGTATAGAGGTTCATCACATGAATATGAATACTAAAAAATGTAATGAAATACTATAAAAGTCTTTATGAACAACATACCTGTAACAAGAACGCCCTGACGAGGATCATACAAGTCTCGGGGGTGGGTCGTGAAATCCTCCATATTTTGTTTTAATACTTTATCGTCCTCTGCCAGGATCAGGTAGGACATGTCTTCATCTGATACTACAAGAACAAATCAAGTCATTTTTACTACAAAGAAATCCTCAAAAATAATATTTATTAACTTAACTTAACTTACTGTTTACTGGTTTCGTAAGCATTCTGCTTCTACCAGTCATCGCATTAGCACTTATGGC
>JAUMGZ010231305.1:0-11026 GCA_032359645.1 Pododesmus macrochisma
GATAAAAATGGTCCAGTGGTTCAGGAGAAGAAGTCGAAAATATGAAAAGTTAACGACGACGGACGGACGACGGACGGGATTTGTATGAGAAAAGTCCACCTTGGATATTCGGTCCATATGGACTTAAAACCATTGAAAGACCGGATATCTTCTGGGTCGGCAAATACGGTGGCTGATATCTGCAATGTTTTGTTGTTGGTCTTTTCGAGGCGAAATAACGATAATAACATGTAGCGACTTTCAAACTCTCGTCACGTAAGACGACAATCTAAACGCGAAAAGTCGGAAATATTAGTGCAATAATTAGTGACCTTTTACTTTCGCCTTTTCACCTTAGAAATGTTATGTTTTCGAGTTTTACTCGGAAAATTAATATTTTCTAACTTGTCGTCTTTTCGTCACCTATAGTCGAAAAGATGGCAACTTAACAAAAAAGATGTTCACCTTATAACCAGGACATTCTCAACGCGTAAAACAGGAGGGCGAATTTCTAGCAATACAACAAAATCAGGTGAAATTATGACAAAAACACTCTTGACTGTACTTCGCCTTATGTACATTGTATGTCCTATAATGTATTGTTGTGTTGTAGCTTCGTTGAACTTTTTTGTCTCAATGTCGTGTTATCGCAAGTTTGCCATAACTTTTCGCTTAACTCCCTTTGTGTTTGTCGTAAAATTGTAACTTTGCTATAACTTTTAGCGTTACTTCATATTTTACGTTTACGAGGTAACGGTAATGTAAAAACGACAATACGAATGTACAACTACAGGAAAATGCGAAACTACAACAACACGACCCAAGCTCGGACGAATTTACGACAACACGATAGTACGGAAACGCGACATAATTTCGAAGTTTCGATGATATGTTTGTATTGTAAGTTCGCGTCGTAATTTCGTCGTATTTTTGTCTACATATATTCGTTATTGTACTCTACGCCATGAGCCAACTTGGCAATGACCGTAATCGGCTTCCATATTAATGTACGTGTATCTATCCACGGAGCCCATCAGACGACATGAAGATATAAACAAATATTTCGTGAGAAATAATTCGTGGAGATAAACATTATTTCGTGGAACGATTTTTTTTCTCGAGAGCTACTAATTATGTCGTTCCTATGAAATTATCTCGATATGACGTCTGCCGGGCTCCGTATCTATCAAACGCACATGAGCATGATTTTGCTGTATATATTTATTTGTAATTTCACTCTACCACTTGTCATGTTATTTCACCCTTTTGGCGGGCCAGACTACGACAACATGCCATGGCTGTTAATGGCTTCCATATCAAAAGAATAAATTCGGTATGTACGCCTGACATTATCAACTATCTTAACTATGTTGTTTTATCTGTACCAGGAAAAGGAAACACATTGTTGGAATTCATGCTCATGCACTTAAAACAATGTAAAACGTGTAAGATTTTAAACAGAGAAATTTATTACCATCATTCCTGGGACAATTTGAACACCATGTATAGGAACTATTTTACATCAAATTCAATGCTTTGGTTATTCTAACATTCTGTTCAGGTATGATATGCATGGCAAAACGTGTCCTGTAGAATAAATACTCGGTAGTGTTAAAAAAAAAGAAAAAAAAGTGCGGTCGGTCTCTAGTGCAAAACCTGAGTGAAGACAAGGTCTGTATTTGATTTATAACAACAAACGAAGTCTTGTTGTACATGCAATCGAAATTATTCTAAACAAAGAACACGTTAAAATGTTAGAGACTTTCTTAATTAATGAATGAAACACCTTATCAATACAAACGCCTATTGTACCGTAAATAAAGGTTTCTAGGGACATCCATAATTATCTATACACTTGAACATACACATGTTTTTGTTCAAACATAAAAAAGACCACGTAGAAAGCCGGAAGTGACCTTGAACTGGCAGAGATAGTCTTGTGCACTCTCGCGAACCTGTCGTTTTTGTCACGTTGACAATTCTGTCTGTTCTGACTAACGACAAGAATACAAACGACTACTACAAGACATTTGATAAATCTTTGAAAATCAAAACATCATGAAACACAGTCAAATCTTTCCGAACAGAAATGCAGGACCGAGGTCAGAGGTATTCCGCTGTGAATTTTGCATTATTTGTTTTAAAATTTATTTCCCAGCGAACGTAAATTCTTTATGTGCTGCAGAAAGTTCTGATTTTATATGTTTTGCCCCCAGCAGTTTTTCCTTGACTACGTCCCTGAAGTTTAGTAAAAAAAGATGTAAATAATTACAAGTGTTCATTCGTCGTGCACCTGCACATGTGCTTGCTTTCAACATTAATTGTGATGTGTTGGTTTCCAGTGTTGTTATCTCAACATTGAAATCATTGCCCAGCTGAAACTTATTTCTGCAGTACTTGAAATTCTCATAGTTCGACGAATTGTCACCAATAAATCACTAAGCTAATCAATTGCTCAGAACACTGTCAATCAAGAACGATCACCTGACACAATGTAGTTATTACTCCTTATTCACTATCCAAATTAAACTTATTCTTATCCAAAAATGAACTAGTAAGTGTTGTTTAAATGTCAAAGGTCTCAAGTACAACTCCCAGACTAGATTCTGATACCATAAATGTGTTGATCATGCTGACATTTAAACTGTAGCAACAAGTGTTTAATTTTCGCACACATCTTCTTAACACGAAAAAGGATTTCAGCAATAAACCATTAAATGTGACGTACTAAAGAAAGTCATTCTCACGAAATTGAAATCATTACTCAGCGAAATTCACCACATTCCTCACTTTATGAATTTGTACATACTAAAATATAAAGGTATTAAACATTTAAATTTCTACGGAAAATTATCGATTGTTATCTATCACTGCCAATCCAAACCAATCGTTTGACGTTATCGAGTGATTATAAGTCGCTACTTTTTATTCAAAGTTAGGAAGAACAACATTAGGGTTGATGACCGAGGACAAACATTAGAGTATATTAATATATAACATACGATTACACTGAAAAAATATTCGAGTACAGCTAATTTATCAAATTGAATGACGCAGTTAAGAATCTTAACGTATACCAATCTTTCACTTACCTCGCGGAGAGAACATAAAACCACAAACATTTAAAATTTACTTTGTTTATAAAACACACAAACAGGTAAGTTGATTCAAGGGCGAACGTATCTCATATGCTAGATTAGATTTAAATGTTAAGAATGTATCTTTAACATTTCCCCTTTTGGCTCCCTAACCTTTGATTTATCCTTAGTAAACTTTACTAAAGAGTACTCGCTTCAAAATGAACTTTTTTTTACCATTACATTTCAGCAAGTTATACGTTTGATACACATACCATGTCTAATACCAAATGTTATCAACCAACTGTGGCAGTTTTTGTAACAGAAAAAGGAAACAGATTGCAGGATTTCATAATTATGCACTGGTAATAAATATGGCATATAATCAATACATGTTGGACTTCTCTGGAGTTCCTTAAAGGCCAAATTGCAAATATCGCTCCTTCGACCTAAAAGCGAAAGAGAGAAGACTCGAATACACGACGACGAAGAGAAAACACGGTGGCGAAGAAGCGAAGTTATTATCGCTCCTTCACCACCATGTTTTCTCTTCTTCGCGTTTAGGTAAATAATTGAAATTTGGCCTTAATCACATATTTTTAATAAAGAGAATTCCTGCATAATTTGTTAGACAGTTAAATAGTAAGTCTCGGGGTTCTATGACGGCAGATCTAAGGTATTTTTTTTTTTAAATTAATACATTACAACAAGTGTTATTTGTTCGCAAACTAACGAAGCAAGATTTCAGCTATAAATCATTAAAAGCGACGTGTTTTTGAGAAATGTCTTAAAATCAAAATTCAAAACATTACCAAGCGAAATTCACATAAGTTCTTTAAATTCCTATTGTAAATTATAATATTATTTAAATAGCTGAATCTTCAATAAATCACAGATCGAGGTAAACGGTAATTCATTTCACTGTCAATCAAAATTGAAGAATGACATATTCGAATGATTATCCTTATTCTTTATTCAATAACATTACAAAATTGCGTTTGTACTAGTAACTTAATGTCAAAGGTCAACCTAGCCCTAATGTATTTTCAAAGTTAAATGGTGTTGAGTCACCGTTGACGCTTTGACGCGTACATCATATATCAAATGGTTTGCTATCATAATACAGTACTATAACAATTAACCATATCAACTTTTAAGCTTAAAATAATACCAGAATGCTTGACGATTTTTTTTTTATTTTTATTTCATAATTAGTGTTTTAGTATCTATCTTTCAGTTATACCGAGAAGAAAGACAAAAGTGTGAGAATTCTAGAGATTTGACTTGAAGAGAAGTAGCAACATAAACGGGAAAGTAAAGAAAAGGGAATCACACTGGTCAACCAAAAAACCGGATGTACCGAAATCCTCAGGATTTTCCTTCATCGGAGATGTGTATACTCACCACAACTTAGAGTACCCTTATTCAAGTACCCATACACTTTACCATTCTGAACTAGAGGAAAGTCCCGAGGAGTTCCGTACATCCGGTTGATAGTTCGATTAGTGTGGGGATAGTGCAGAAAGGAGAATGAGCCGAGTTGATGATTTTTTTTCTTCATATTAAGGTTATAAAATGCGTAATCTTTTTTCAAAACTTTAAATCTCTAGAAATTTTACTTTAAACGTATTACTTTATTCGTGTCCCTTATATGCTTCTGTACTCTGCTATTTCAGCTTTTGCTAACTACTAATACGATTTTTATACGAATTATTGAAGAAGAAAACAAGTCAGGTGTCCTGTGTTAAATATTCGTATCCATGTTTGTCAGCAATCCATTTTAACATTAAATTATGGAATGTATGAAGACGGTAAAATGCAACTCATCCTTTTGCAGTTTGAAGAATGAAAAAAGCAAGTAACTTAACATTTCTAGCCAAATTTTTAATACAATGAAATGCGTAAACATTACACCACTGACCATCCCCCAAATCCGCCCCCACATTTTACACAGGTTATCATTTATTGTGTCCGAATGTTCCATACACATCAATATTAATACGGAGACTTGTTTGATCTTGTTCAACATGGTTTGCGAGACTTTGTCTCTTGTCACACTTATGGCGATACAATATCGAATAGAACTCATAAAAGTCCTCTATATTCGACATGTCACAAATCAATCGGAACACCTCGTTGTCGATTATTGCCACAGTTGTGACGCGGATAGTTTTGCCACCCAAGATTGCGCCCGCGCACAGATGTCTCGTGACAGTTTTATGTGGCAGTCATTTTCCTAGTTTTAAATCGTCATTTTTCAGTGCCGAACACTTCAACAGTACTTATTTCTAACCAAAAGACAACTTATGCGCCCATTATTGACGTTCAATTATTTCAAAGTTAAGATATAACAGATTTGCATTGGACATGTCTCTTAAAAGTCAGAATTTCAGAATTATTTTTTCAGAGCTGGCTTTTTCCGCAATTCTGAACAAGGAAAATGACTGTAGCTGCTTTCATTTCTTTTTCGATGACTTATGCATACATCAAATCAAGCTTAGTTTTTGCAGTTTCCTGTGTTCTTTAAAGCTCCTAATAAGTATTTAACAAACGTATCGGGAAAGTCGCAGAAGACTAGTTCTCGGTACTACTAAAAACGGTCATTTTACGGACGGATACGGTAAACCGTATTATGTTTTGTAAACATCTCAACTCTTCAAGGGAAAATATTTCGGTAACTAGTAGAACAGACAAATTCATAATGGGATTTTTTAAATAGCACATCACAAATAATGAAATTTTAATATTGTTGTATAGAGTATTCAAAACGGAACATCAAGACGCTATTCATAATACGCAAGTCTACGCATATGGACATGGGTCAATAAAGGAAAAACGGGGACGCGTTCATAAAAAAACAAGAGGCCAATTGGGCCTTAACGTCCGCCTCGATGAAATAGGCCCATATATGTGACCCAAGGGCTATGCCTTGAAAAAACGTAGCAAAGCCACATTATTTGAACAAATCTGAACCCCCTTCTCCAAGAGATGCCTTCTACCACGTTTGGATGAAAATGGTTTAGCAGCTTTGGAAAAGAAGTCGAAAATGTAATAATAAGTTAACATATTTGCTATAGTATTGAACTTTGACCCAAAAACCTGTAACCTATTTTCGATCCCAGGGTAACGCCTTGAACAAACTGGGTTCTCAATGCCATAAAGTTACCATGTACCAAAACATTAAGCTCTAGGACATCTACTTTATAAGAAGATTTTTGAAATTTTGTCTTATGCCTTTGGATGAAATTAATACTAAAATTGTTTAGGAGAAGTAATCGAAAATATGAAATGTTTACGACGACGGCGACGCTGGACGGACGGGATTTGTTTGAGAAAAGTCAACCTTTGACTTTTGGTCTAGATGGCAAATAAATAAGATTATCAAACTAAATGACCACTTTGTCACATCATCATATCATTGAATTATCACTTTAGTGTCGGCGTAGCCAGTATTTGCCTATTATTGGTACATGTATTTGAGTTTTAATTGTTGCACTTTAAATCTGCAATCGACAGACCTCTTGTTTTATTAAAGGTCACGATGTCACGTTAGTTACAATGCTATGTTACATGTACCCAATAGTCCGAAGTGTATATTGCCGAGCTCTGTGGTAGGTACGCAACATGTATATTCATCTTATATACTTCAATAATGACATAGTCGAAGTACATCTTAATGTTTTAAAAGCAAATGTTAATCGCTTCTACTTTGGACAATTTGTAGTCTATCATTGTTTAAGTGCGGATGATTTGTTAGGGCGTTATAAGTAACATGGCATTAATGATACATTTTGTATATTAGCACGACTTACACACGGAAATCTCTTGTCTATTTGATTTACTCTGGAAATAACACACCCATAAAATCGGGCAATTATATCTACTAAAACAGATTAGTATAGGATTTTAACTGGTTTTTTTTTTCTATAAAACTAATTCAAAAATGATATATATATATTTATCAACGTCCAGCTAGAGTACAGGTGTCCCGTTGTACTCCTAAATTGAATTAAATCAATATCAAAGGATTAATGTCAAGTGAAAGATTGAAGATGAGAAAAGTATTTGCTTAACTTATATATTTTTTTCAGCATATGTTTACTGCAAGATTTGAGCATTTTGTTATACTTTGAATTCAACATTTGTTCTAATTAAAACTGCTTTCATTTAATGATTTGTTCTTTTTTAAAAATGTATGTCTATACTTAAGACTTCTAGTCGCATGCGGGAGGTGGGAAGGCCTCGTTATCCGGTTTAGCCACACCGCCTGGTTTCGTGCTGGGTGGCCGTCCTCAGTCGGTCCGCATGAGTTACTTGTCTTGAGGATTATTGTGATGTCAATTTTAATTACTTACATGCTGGTGTTTAATTGTTTGATGCACTTATTGTTTATTTGTTAATGTTTCTCGTTCTGTTGTTTCCACTGATGAATTTCAAGCATGTTTTCATTTAGTTCATGTTGTTTGATTGATATTTGTTAACAACAAAACACAAAATAAACTGAAGTTTGCACATTCAATATTTAATATTTACCACCGCATGGAAATGCCACTATACATTCCAACCGAATTCAGTTGGCATTTATATAGTCTATGAATGCCATCACTCATTGTTTATCGTTTAGTTTCTCAATTGAAAAATGTTGCATGGAAAAAGAATAAAATATTACATTAGTGTTCAAGCCATTTAAAAATGTCCACACATTTCTAAGATGTTTCAAGGGTTTTAACAGTTCGAGGATGTACACTGCCCTGAATATTTGGTCCTAATGCAAGGGGATACAACCGTTGTTTTCATTACCGTACAATATGTTCCTATGCTTGAACGTTACACTGGGATAGCAAATGGTAAATATAAGTATTGAATTACTTTCAATGGACACATTCCAATTCCACATAAAGCATCGGCTCGCTTCCTTAAATATTGCCTTTGTCCTATTGACATCAAGTCGCCTATGAATGCAAACTTAAAGCAGTTCAATGATAAAATCACCAGCTTTAGAACTCGACTGACACTCAGTGTTACAATAATGAGACATGGCTCAGAGTCAGGTAATATTGACCGAAATATTAAATTGTAAAATTTCCGAGACACAATGCAGTGCTTTCTATCAAAAGTTCATATTGATTGAATATGGTCATCAACGTGTTGACCATACATCCAAAAACACATTGTTTTTAATGTTATTTTATATAAATATATATCCTATTTACAGTGGATTCAACATTTTAGGATGAAAAGTCCAAATGTTGAGTACTGAAGTCGAAATTTCGAGAGAAAAAAATGAAACATGCCACCAATAAATATAATATTTATAAGAGGAAAAACCCATACTGTATGTAAGACACTGTATAACTAGGCACAGTACCTAGTATGTACATCCTATATTACATGGCTAGTAAAAGTACACATATAGAGTGATACGGACAGTCGGTGAGAGTGACACTGTTCTATTATTAATGTTTGTTAACACGACCTTGAGCAGCATCTTCTTTAAACCTTGCCACCATCAGTATTCACATTCCTGACTGTCAGCTGTAAGTACATACCTCTTAAATAATATATATGTATACACAAAACCAAGGTATTTGGGCAGAGATTTGTTTACATACATCTGATGACCACCCTGTTTACAAACATGTATTAACTATATAAGTAAAGCTTCAAGCCATGCACTTCCGTTGGTCAAATGCTTCAGCGAAGTAACGACACAACTTGGACAAATTTACAATGCAAATGTAATATGAGACCAATTCAAAGTTAACTTTAAAAGCTCATAAAGTACACTTTAGTGACATGTATACCTCAAATAAGGAGGGATGAGAATTATACGCATGATTATCGAATGCTAAGAATAAGGTAATCAATGCATTATATAGATCAATGGTATTTAAAGTCACGAAGTGGCATCTAAATAACTTCTAAATGTTAAATATTATATGTCATGGATACAACAAAGTTTTATAAAATTCAAACATTTTGACATTTGATATTAATAGTTAATTTCTGAATTTGATAAACTACACACTGCGGCTTTTCCTTTAAAAAAGCATGTCAAGTCAAATTTTCATTTTAGTGTTATAATTTATGAATCGTTACAGAAATCATATTACAATAATTATGATATAAACAAAATATGGTGTAGCTTTGTTTGTTTGTTTATTGGTGTTTAACGTCCCTTTAACTCGTGTATAGGTCATATCGAGACGGCATCTACTTGTTACAGTGCGCACTTATGGTGACTTTATAGTGCTGTCTCACTGAAATATCACGCCGCAGACACATTGATAATTTATTTCACTCGGTTACATTATCCCGACACTAAGCCAACCAGTTCTCCTCCTACCTAGTAATGTAAAACGATTAGCCGAGAGCGAGAAGATTGACAAAGTATAACGTCGTATGTTTTGACACGACCGGGATTCAAGCCCACGATCTGGATTCCAGCACCAGTCTACCAGCACGAAGCGAACGCCCTAACCACTGGGCCACCGCGCTGGGTAAACATGGTGTTACAAAGTTTGTGACACTTTTCGTAAATAAACAGTATTATTATACCTCATTGGTGTAACAGTAGCGCTGATTGGCTACAGCGTACCACATGACAGGGAAATTAAAACATGGAATCTCCCTGGGGGCGCGCGCTCCAGGGAGATTCGATGTTTTATTTCCCTGGAGCACGTGCAGCTCATTAAAGCTTATCAATGCGCATATACATTCAGACCTAATTTATTTTTTCGGTATAATAAACAATGTCTCATCCTGGAGAGGCAACCCTTTCCCATTGTTAAAAAGAAGATACACATGTCACTATTAGAAATGTCACTGATATTGTGAAGAAAGAATAAAGGAAAATCACCATTGACAGGAAAGGAATAGAAGCAACAACAGTACATTGAGAAAGCAACGCAGTAAATATGGCGCGACAGAATTAGGAACTAATGACCGCATTCTACACCAAATGATGAATTAGATATCAGAAAAAAGTACTATCCAATAAATAAACTGTTTATTGCCAATATATTAACGCATAGCTTGCTTGTTAAGTGTTGCGATCCAGATTCGATGAGCATAACCCTGAACTAGCGAAGAGAATTAACGTGTAGTGTACATAAATATACAATAAAATGTAAGTGCATGTAATTACTTCAATACAATTCACCTTCAATAGTAAGATAAATATGCAACTTCTAGCATCTATTTTTACAGGATATATTTGTACTTAAATTCAAACAGTCAAAAGCAAAAGGCATAAACAAGAAACTGATGGTGTGAACCGTTGGCAAGTTTCAAGGAATATTGAACAGATTTTAAGATATGAATTTAGAATGTTGCACAGTATTAATTTGGAACATTATAGAACCAAATTCGATCATGGTTTTTATGATAGGTATGCCTCTTTTGCAAAATTATCAGGTGAATCTTGTCCGGATAATTCCGGTTTTCATTCGAATTTCGTGAAACTGCTGTTTACTTGGGGTTTAACATTTAACATACTATATCGTGACAAAAGACCAAAGGAGAAAAATCAAACGATAGGACAGGAAGATAAGCGGCGACAGCATAGGAAAATGAAAGCAATAGGGCTAGATCAGAAAGGAGGATGAGCCCATGCAACAGCGGTCCATTGTTATCATCAGCTTCCAAGAGGAAAATTACGGAAGTTGAGTATTTTGCCGAAGCAGACGACAGGCAATAGAAACATTACTGTGACAGACGATTGACGTTAATGACCTTAGTTTGGTCAGTACAGAGTAGTTCATGACAGGTCAACATTTGATTGACGAACGTAAAACCACACTTTTTCTGATATGTATAAAATAATACCTAAATTCATTATATATACTCAAATAGTAGACTTTTTAGTCCATCTGGACCGAAGGTCTAAGGTGAACTTTTCTCATACAAATCCCGTCCGTCGTCCGTCGTTAACTTTTGCTTTAAACGACATCTCCTCTGAAACTACTGGG
>JAUMGZ010231316.1:0-10851 GCA_032359645.1 Pododesmus macrochisma
CAATGCGGCCTGGGTTTGATACACGATGTCGTAAGTGGGATGGTACGGGATCGCCAACCTGAAGACGTGGGTTTCCTCCGGGCACTCCAGTTTCTTCCCACAGAAAGTATCCACTCGTACTACCATGCGTGCCAACGAAAGAGATTTTGACGTAAGTTGTAATAACTTGTATTTCCATCGTTGTAAAATAAATAAAGTTTAAACTTATTTTATTTCAGTCAGATGCTCATTGTGAATTAAAGTTGATTGAGAAATGTTGGAATTCTTTCTTACTTGACACTTCTATAATTGTTATACTTACATCTCATGGCATGCTTCAGTAGCTCTCCATGCTTGGTTGACAGATCTCCAAGCTTGGTTGTGTCTGTCTGTCCTACAGACAGATCTTTTAAGATCTTCATATCTGAATACATAAAACAAATACATCACTTGTAATTGTACTACAGTGACGATATATTTCCTTAAAATATCAGAATCTGATGAATTGTAACAGTTTTTATTTTAGAAATTCAATAAGCCCTATAAATTAATGAAAGATATCACATTTTGTTATTATGATACAAAGTCACTTCCATACAGAGACGTTTACATGTGATCAATAAGCTAATTCACAGCTCCACAATCTTATGATATTTTGGGAAGTTTAGTCTACATAATCAACCTATATCAATAAGATTATGTATGTTTCAATTATTTAAGATGACACGCAATGTGATATATGAAGACAATCATACCTTCTCCTTCATTCACTATGAAGTCTATTGCATTGGCTATACCGGACTTGCTACAGTCTGCTGTTATCAGTATCACTTTTGTATTCTTAAAGCGAGTGTCATCAGGCTCAATGTTTAAAAATGGTTCATTTAATACCTTCACACCTGTAGAGTAAAAGAATTAATTTAGTTTTCATTTGATAATCAAGAAACAAAAGATTGATGCTCACCAGAAGATAGTTCTTGATGATCTTTTGACTTAAAATTACACTAATTTTAGAAGATAATTTAAATTGCTTCCTTTTGAAAGAGGGTTGTAAGATCATTTTGGAATTTGAAATACATCATTTTCACATAGAGAAATTGACTCATCCAGGAGAATCATAGGATCTTAAAATTACTGACAACAAATTCTTAGGTTCCATTTCATCCTATTGTGTATATTGCCTGGGAGTAATTTACATGTAAATAATAACACCAGTCGTATATTTCATCTTTACCTACTTAATGTGCTCATTGTTGACATTATTGATAACCTATTAGTGACCTTTAATGCCAACTTCCACAGTAAACAATTATAATTTACAGGTAATAGATTCTGTGTGCACTATCTAACATTGCAGACCTTTAACATGACCCCTTTGATCTATTTTAGTGTTTCGCTATATTTAACCAAACTTGATGCTATTTTCATAAAAGGCAGCGACAAATGATCCCAAAAACAATAATACCTGTCACGTCCAAAATAAACAAAACCATGTTTGAATGGCATCAAGGAAATGCCGATTTTCCCAACAAACCACCATGTGATGTGTGAGTGCTGCTAAATTCAGGAAATTACCTATTATTTTCTGCAAAAGTTCTTTTTACGACGACCTAGATTTTAACAATTATTGTAGGTGTTCACTTTATGTAAAAGCACTTGCTCTCCAAGTTTTTTTTTATCGAACCAGTGCAGACAAAAGCTATTTAAGTGCTTTAGCATTCTACACCATTGTCGGCTAAGGATAATTGACAAGTTTGACGTATAGAGGTTTGAATGTGGTCAGTATTGATGTCATAACCCACAACATCAAATGTACAATGCTTTCTACTTGTATTGAAAAAATACGAATCCTGGTATAGGAATAAATTGGATCCACGTCATACAAATTTTAATAATGTCTATATCCAGGCCGTTATCAATCAATATCAATACAATAGAAAATAATAGACCAAGCTCGAGTTTAATATCTGCTTAAATGATAAAAGAAATCAAATAACATGCAGAAAATTTTATGTAAAGCCTTCGAGGGCTGAATTGTAAGAAAGCAGAAAGTTGTCAAGAACAACAATGACTTGAGACTATTGACATTCTTAACGTGTATATGCCGCATAGATTCTTAGCAGCCATCTATTTAATGTTCACACACACTTCTAATACATCTGATTTATTATCTACCTGTAAATTAACTACCTAGATACTTATGTCACTTAAACAAACAAATTATATAAGCTTTGTAAGTATTTTCATTGCATGTTCATCCAACTCGTAGGCATATTCACACTAAATTATTGTTGCCGTCAAAATATATGCCAAATCATGATCCAGAATAATTTGCAGGTACATGTTATATTGACTTAGAATTTAAACACAGGTAGACTTGTAACTATTACACAATTAACATTTATAGGTTTACGGTGTGGTGGTAAACATCAGTTCATCAATGACAATCTGCTCACTATCTTGGAGTGTCATTTAAATTTACGTTCAGCATACAGAAGTGTTATGTAAACACGGACACATGACACTGAAGTACTTGATTACTTTATCAAACTAAATATTTGAGTAAGATCTACACATATTTAATACTCTGTATATACTTAAATCCACATGTTAATGTGCACTTGATGAGTGCATATATTGCAACTGGTGACTCCTACTCCAGTGTAGAGGGTATGTAGTCATGGAGTAGTCTTAAAATTCATGTGCAAAATCAATCAACAAATCACTATGTTTAACTCTTCAAAGTGAAATTTTCATACTTGATTATGTAAAACAATAATGTGATTCCCACTCTTCATGAACTATTCATGAAGTTATTAGTTGTAATAGAATTCAATTAATTCTATCATTTTGATCACAGTGACACCAGTTCACCGAGTTATTGACCACAGTCATTTCTCTAGAGATCATATAGCATATGTAAACAGAAGCAATTACTTGTTTTTACAACCAAATATCAGGGACACATTCCTGCAACCTTGAAAACTTCAAATGGGGGAGATCTGTAGGGTTCATGGGGGA
This sequence comes from Pododesmus macrochisma, assembly GCA_032359645.1. NCBI lineage: Eukaryota > Metazoa > Mollusca > Bivalvia > Pectinida > Anomiidae > Pododesmus > Pododesmus macrochisma. The sequence goes on from JAUMGZ010231316.1 coordinate 3,001, forward strand.
GATTTACTGTTCAAGTAAGATTTAAGTGGGAAAAAAATAGAATTTTCATAGGGAGATGATGATGCCTAAATGGCCAGAAATTGAGTCTAAAAAATAGAGTTTCACTATTTATGGGGGAGACTTGGCAGGCTTGGGGACATATTTTAATTTTGATGACTTTGAGAAACAAACCTTTTATGCCTAGTCTTTCCATGGTCTGTTGTGTTTGTTCTGACGTGGGTTTACTGCCAAAGCCCCACACATGACCCCCTGTTCCCTGCATGAGACTGGCCACATGAGCAGTAGTCACTCCAGACCCAATGTTGACGTGTATGACATCATCATTGTCACCAATCAGGTACTTGACAGAATGTGGCGCTATACTACTGGACTTGTCCTGTAATAGATGAAATCATTCTAGTACACTAACATCAACCTTTTAAAACACATATACATCAGTAAATGAAAACAACACATTAGATACAAAGCTTAAACATTACAGATGAAAACATGAACTTCTTCTGGTAACAATTGATTAAATGTGAAATGCATCTCAAAAATTAAAAAAATGTTACCTACAAAATTAACTACTTAGACAATATATATTGTTATGTCATCTGGATCACGCTACATGTATAGTGTCTGCTCTGAAAATTTTATCTTCAGGATTCTTTTTTTTTAGTAAATACTTTCTTATCACAAAAGTGAATTATATGCTCAAGTTTTAATACCTGTAGAACTAATTTCCCTGCTTTAACCATCTCATGATCCAATAGATTCTCTCGCTCTTCTGGAGCAAACACCAACACATCATTGCACAAAGTGTCCACACAAAACTTGGTATCTTCCACGGTTTCTTCCGAGCCTATCAAGATGTATCCCTCCTCTTTAAATGCTTCCAGAACTTCTGATACACTGTGTCAATAAAATAAGGGTTATTACAACTAAATATATTATGACCCTATAAATGTACATATTTAAATCATATATTCAAGAACTTCTGATGTACTGCTGTAATAATACCAGAGGTTATACATACTGTAAACATTCTTATGAACCTATAAATGTATATGTATTTTCCAGAGCTTTTGATGCATTATACTTTTATAAGACAAGAGGTTGTAATATATCCTCTAAGGGTTTATGAACCTATCAACGTACAATGTATGCTTAAAAAACAAAGTGAATTTGTTTGGAGATTTGAGCATGAATTTAGTTACTCTCTGGTCATATACTGGTATATCACATAAAAAACGTGTGCCATTAATTAAAATAAATAAGTTTGATACGCAGGAGGATAACTTTCATTTTATTTAAAATAATTAAAATAATGTTTGTTTTTTAGGACCTGGGTTTACCTTCTGATAGTTTAAAATTTTTGATTCACAACATATAAATTTACATCATCACCTGCCTTAAACATAAATATTTTGTGTATAAAACTATGCTCCACATAAAGATACTTTTATACCTGGAACATGCATCTTCGTAAAATAATTACAATAGAACATAACCTAAACAATGAACTACATGTACCCACAATGCATTTGCATGAGATTCATCACACTAAACAAAGGCATGTTACATCATTCATTAAGCCTCCCAGTAACAATATGTTTTATTGTAACCTAGAGCTGAATACTGGATAAATATAGCGAAAATATAAAATTTGCCATAAATACAAATTAAATCTGCCAGGAGGCTATAAATTTTCAATTGGATTTTGGGGCTTATCTTGAAAGTGGTGACAATAATGATGGTGTTTTATTACTCTTTAATCTAAAGTGTGATTTACAATGTTGTGATATTGTAGACAAGGTTATCGGAGTGAGGTCTCAGTCATGTACACTCTTTAAACACAAAGTCAGAATCAAGTGAACTAGTACAACAGTAGGTTACAGTATCTGAGATAGGTTCCCTTTTTTCATGTGAAGTTGGAATCTGAGCTGGGTCTTAGTCACATGCACTCTTTTTAAGTTAAGTTGGAATCAAGTGAACGAATAAGAAAGTAGGTTATCTGAGCCGAGTCTCATGCAGTCATGTACACTCTTTTCATGTATATGTGGGATCAAGTGAACTAGTTCAGAGCTATGTCTATGTATATGTGGGATCAAGTGAACTAGTTCAGAGCTATGTCTATGTATATGAGGGATCAAGTGAACTAGTTCAGAGCTATGTCTATGTATATGAGGGATCAAGTGAACTAGTTCAGAGCTATATCTATGTATATGTGGGATCAAGTGAACTAGTTCAGAGCTATATCTCAAAGTCACAAAAACTATTCATAAAAATATAGAATCAAGTGAATAAATAAGACAGAAGGTTTTCATACCTAGGTGCAGATACAAATAAAGTGAATCAATAAGACAGAAGGTTTTCAGACCTAGGCGCAGACAGAATCAAGTGAATCAATAAGACAGAAGGTTTTCAGACCTAGGTGCAGATACAAATAAAGTGAATCAATAAGACAGAAGGTTTTCAGACCTAGGCGCAGACAGAATCAAGTTAATCAATAAGACAGAAGGTTTTCAGACCTAGGTGCAGATACAAATAAAGTGAATCAATAAGACAGAAGGTTTTTAGACCTAGGCGCAGACAGAATCAAGTGAATCAATAAGACAGAAGGTTTTCAGACCTAGGTGCAGACAGAATCAAGTGAATCAATAAGACAGAAGGTTTTCAGACTTAGGTGCAGACAGAATCAAGTGAATCAATAAGATAGAAGCTATAGGTTATCATACAAATGTACCTTGATCTCAATCATGTTAAGAGTTAATATTAGGTCAGAATCAAGTGAGTCAATAAAGACAACAGGTTGTATCCCTGATGTTCAGTAATTAACCGCATCATTATTTATTCACTGCGCAGTACATGTACTCAGGGCCAATGAGTTGAGGACATACAAAGGTCTGTGGGGTAACAAGGTCAAACTAAAGTAGATATTTAAAGTGATTTATAGAGTGATGGACTTAGCAAGCAGGACCTATTCTTGATCCAGATCTTACCTCTGGAGAAGAATATTTGCATGGGAAGACAGTCAGGTTATCTGGTTTCAATTACATATATCCATAAGACAACACAAATGACTAATGTAAGGATTAAAGATATTGAAAATATGAAGCCCAATCCCAATAAAGAAGACATAATTAAATAATAATATAAAACTGAGATCATGTAGGTTTAACCAACACTAGCTGAGAATGAGTTTTGTTACACACTCCCACACACAAGTGGCCTCAGTTCTTACTCCCTCTGGATTTATATATACACAAACTAACCTTTCTATATATATATTGCAATACTCTTAGAAAACAATTTATAACTGAATTAACTTTTTATGAAATGTTTAAATTCTTGCTGAAGGGTTACTGCTGTTTGTATGATCTTTCATTGCAAAGTTTTAATAACATAATGCCAACAATAATATGTGTTTTCTCTAAAATACCCCAAAACCAATTCTGTTTTTACATTTCTAATACCCATATCATTGCTCATCATACTAACCTAATTTTAGTTTGATTCACCCATAAGTACATTGGCATAGTTGATACCAATGCTTCTTTACTACGCACTACATCTGGCAATAGATGCTCAACAGATGGCGCAGCTGCCTTAATCCTGTGTCGTGCCAAACTAGCATTAAGCTTGGTCTTTACATCCAATATGGCATCCTCTACCTGTTGGGCCTCCTTGTCTAGCTCTTCACCGGAAAGTGGTACTCGCTTCTGGAACTTACGATCCTGATAATCACAAAGCACCACCAACACCAGACCAATGTCTTCAACATGCTACAAAAGAAATGACAACATTGAACACCAAGGATATACGTTGATCTGATTTGCTATGGCATATAAGGGTTATGATGATGCAAGTAAGCACTAAGCATGTATGGTGTTACTGAAGGTAGAGTTTTGCCTCCCTTTTCTGAGAACAAAGACAAGAAAGCACCATGTATATGTATTGTGTTACTGAATGTAGAGCTTTGCCTCCCTTTTCTGAGAACAAAGGCAAGAAAGCATGTATGGTGTTACTGAACGTAGAGCTTTGCCTCCCATTTCTGAGAACAAAGGCAAGAAAGTATATATGGTGTTTCTGAACGTAGAGTTTTGCCTCCCTTTTCTGAGAACAAAGGCAAGAAAGCATGTATGGTGTTACTGAACCAAGAACCTTGCCACCCTTTTCTGAGAACAAAGGCAAGAAAGCACAAAGTATGTATGGTGTTTCTGAACATAAGAGTCTTGCCTCCCATTTCTGAGAACAAAGGCAAGAAAGCACAAAGTACGTATGGTGTTTCTGAACATAGAGTCTTGCCTCCCATTTCTGAGAACAAAGGCAAGAAAGCACAAAGCATGTATGGTGTTACTGAACCAAGAGTCTTGCCTCCCATTTCTGAGAACAAAGGCAAGAAAGCAACGAGAGTTGATTGATGCATGTTCAACCCACAAGGTCAACGACATCATCAAGAGGTGTTTACCTTTTCATGTTTAGAACTTTCTTCATTACTAATTCTATATTGACATTTTGATAGAAGTGAATAATCAGTTCACAAAAGTTCTAAACAAACATACAAATACATGTCTAGCAAAACTCTCTTTTATCTTCGTTCTAAATCAAAATGTTAGCTAATAATTTTCACATATAAAGTGATAAATACGCTATAACATGCTTCGATTTAGACCAAGACTTTGTGACATTTCTTCACCTGTGAAAATGTATTGATATTGCATAACATGTATGTCTAATATGGAGGAAGAGAATTAGCATGGATGACAGATGAAAGTGATTCAGTGTAGTCATTTAACCGATCGTCAGGTCACAGACATTTCTCACATTTTTCTTCACCTGTACTGGATCTACATTTATAGCTTATTGATTTAAGATGAACTTCGGCTACTTAGACCTGAGTTCTACCTTGGATGATAACGATCTACAGCCGACTGTTCATTTATTGATTGCTAACAATGGTAACATTTATTGATTTAACATGATCAGTCGGTGATAAGTGATGTAAGACAATAACGAGTCCATCACGCTAAGTCAAGTCATCCCCTCCATACACAGTATCATCCCTAAATACACTATAGTCATCACATGTACATCTTCTATACATTATAAGAAGCCATTAAAAGATAAAGATCTATATAGCAGATAGATTGAACAGTTATCCCCATTATGATACAGACTTATAAAATATCAATGGCAATATACAATGAAATTGAAGGCCTTAAATGTAAAGCCAACTTTGGAATTCTGGGATTTAGAAGAACACAGTTTGAAGAATGTGAAATGATTGTAAAACAGATTACTTTAGACAAAATAGTCCATCTGGATGCAAAAAATTCATTAGAAATAGATTCTGAATACATTTTAAGTTTTCCCAATTTAGCCCCAAAGTGGCATCCCCTGGGGGTCAAATCCTATCATTTGAACAAATCTGAGCAGTCCCCCATCAAGGGGCTATCCGTTGAACAAATCTCTAACCTCCATAAGGAGGCTTCCCACCAAGTTTGATTGAAATTAACTTAGCTGTGTTGGATAAGTCTAACTAGGAACAGTGAAACTTCAGATGGACGACAGACAGTATTTCTATTGTCAAAGTCCATATTGGACCTTCTGTATTGAGGACTACACAAACAGTAGTCACATATAGTAACCACAACTATTTTCAAGTGCAAATGTAATTAAAAAAGTTGAAGTAGAATTATAGAAATGCCCATTTTCTCTATATCAATTTGTCATATGTTTGAAGTAGATTTTCAAAATTTAGAATTGTCTATTTTCTATCAATTTGTCATGAGATAAGTGTTGACTTTTCTTGTTCTGGCTTGTAACATACATTAACATGATGAAGATTACAGTTCTGGACAGGCTCTTTATATAGTACAGGGCATGTGAAATTGATTGTTAAGTAAATATAACACCTTAGAAATACAGCTACCTGATCTATTTAACTATGGTTTCAATTGATTTTTATGTGTATTAAAGGTTGGGTACACAGTCGTATGGATGCTTGACACTATTGTCACACTTTACTAACACTACAAGGTTGCTATATGAATTGCACACTTGTATTTTGCCAAATGGCTTATTATTTGTCTTGTGTAAGAGGTTTTTTAATTAGCACCGACAGTCGATGGCAGTTTGCGTATGATTGCTTTGATAGCATATTTTCCTTAATAAGATTGACTCCTGGGACAGTAAATTGTTATGAAGATATAATGTCTCTTTATATATCAACTTTTATTGTTGATTAGGTAAATTTAACATCACAAAAAAGACTTATTTATAGCTGGTTAATAAAAACTCTATTTTCACAATTTTTTTTATCTTGAATCTTGGTAAGAGTAACTTAGATGTTTTCATGCAAATGGCCATAAGAAAATTAACAATGAAAGTTTTGAAACATGTATGGAAATCAATAAAGGAATCAAAGGAATTCAGAGCAATATAATTACATCATGAGGTGTGACTTATCAATAAGTAAGGATTCAATGGAATTTCCCAGGGTACGGCCAATCTTTAAATGTAATGCCCTTATCAAAAATTTCCAAAAAGACTTCTTGTTTTCCCTATTGACATGACTTAAATCATATTTGAGTTATATTTCACTTGGCAGCTATATTGTTTACATAAACAGAATGGAAGTGGTTAAATAGTTTAAGAATACATAAACATAGTAATACAAACAGCTTTTAGGTTTACTTTCTCATTCTATTATTAACAATGATCACAATAAATATATTATAGGAAACAATTATTGAAATCTCAAGGTGTCAATGCACCTACACCAAATATTTCACAACCATTAACATATATGTACAGTACTATGAAGTGGTCAGTATTGATACAATATATGAACTGTACGAGAGTGGTCAGTTTTGATACAATATATGTACTGTTTGAGAGTGGTCAGTATTGATACAATATATGTACTGTATGAGAGTGGTCAGTTTTGATACAATATATGTACTGTGTGAGAGTGGTCAGTAGTGACTCAATACATGTAGTACATTGTATATAAGAGAGTGGTCAGTAGTGATACAATAAATGTACTACATTGTATATAAGAGAGTGGTCAGTATTAATACCATATTTGTACCGTATGAGAGTGGTCAGCAGTGATATATAACATGGGAGTGACAAAGTGTCAAAACAGTGATTCAAACAAACAACACCCAAGTTAGTTAATAGAATGTCGAACACAGGCATGGTTAATTTGATTCAACTTTTGTTTACAGATTCTCCCTTTATTCAGTAGTATATCTTACCTCTGGATATGAAGCAAAAAATGAACATTCATCCAATATGTCTTCAAATATCATTTGATCTGAAAGAGAGCAAGCAGATTAAAACTACAATGTTCATTATCTATTAATATTATCTGGCAGATTAGAGTTACAATACTTATAATATCTATATTATTAATAACAACAAAAGTTTACCTATTTTAAAATGGTTTCTTTACTACTAGTTTTTTTAGTATTTGTATTTAACGTAGATGTATGACTCAGTTAAAGCTAACTAAAGTTCTGATAACATTAATAACTCAATGTTTTGATGTTTTCTTTAACAATATACTTTCTATATATACATCTTCACCAATTCTTTATGTTGTAAGTTAAAATCAGTAATCATTAAAGATTAATCAGCCTATAGTCTGTGTTCACAAGAGAGGATCTAACATGAGTCTAATACAACAGGCTTTGTATACAGCATAGGCAATAAAACATGGTGCTCTTAATTATTGACAACATCACCCATCAAGGTTCAACATAATACAATAGATCGAGCTACGTGATTGAGGAAACAATAAACTTGAATTGTACTTGTTCATTTGTAAAACCACTGTTGCACTGTTCAAATATGCATTTA
>JAUMGZ010231316.1:10951-21239 GCA_032359645.1 Pododesmus macrochisma
TGATTGAGGAAACAATAAACTTGAATTGTACTTGTTCATTTGTAAAACCACTGTTGCACTGTTCAAATATGCATTTAGTGGCCACGAAGATTGATTATGTGATAGCAGTGTATTTGAACAAGGCTTGATTTCTCTTGGGATTATTTACATTCGTACTAGCTAGAGACCAATGAATACCTGACTCTGATGGTAAACTGATTATATTCTGCTTACATTGGGTGCGATATTTCTCCAGCATCACAAACACACATGGCTTTGTTTGAATAATTTCTTAAAACATTTCACATTTATCAGGGTTTAAATCATACAAATGTCAAGGTGCGGATGCACAGTAACACACTAACGTGAAAACTTGTAATTTGTTACAACTGATAAATCTGTTAAAAACTATAGACCCAAACATGTCTGACTAGTAACAATAATCAGGCTAATGAAACAGTACAGCATAGAGTGAGAAAACAGTGACTGCTCGATCCCTGGCCGTCTCACATTTCAATGCTAAAGTAAAGCAATCTTCTTGCTCCCTGCTAAGTGCTCTGCATTTCTGGGTAGAAGAAGGACTGGTTGGCTCAGTGACAGGATAAAGTGACTAAGTGAAATATCATGTCAATGTCAGGCCTAGTATTTCAGTGAGACAGCACTATTAAGTCGTCATCACTGAATACTATCACTAGCAGACATTGTCTTGATATGACCTAGACATGATTCAGTGATTGAAGGGACGTTAAACCCCAATAAAACAAACAAAACCCTTTGTTCAGACTAGAAAAGTCAATATACATACCCAGAAAAAATAAAATGCTCTCAAGAATATCGAAGGTTAGAATTATTTTTCTGTGTGATTTAATTGTGTGTATCATTCATGCATGATTGATTTTATCCTTAATTACAAAGTGACATTGCATCAAAATTGGACCCTTGTAAGGGCGTTGCATGCTTTCGAACAATTCTGTACCTTCTGTGTACTGACACACATTGACAAGAAAACTTGTTTTGCAGTAACTGCAACTGGTACAAACCTGATCCACAGGTGCAGTACACATACACAATTATCTTCACCAAGGGGTTGTTGAGACAGGTCAGCCAGAACCCCGATAATCAGTTGTGGAGCAAGATTTTTAAATGGTTGTCATTAATTTATAGTTTTTATCAAGCAACCAAAGTTGTGCTGTCTACTCTCTTTAGACAAACACACCAATGACATTTTTAAACGTTGACTTCAAACTCAACTGACAATGAATAAAGTTTGCAATGTTATAGTTTCGTGTTTAAGCAGTTCAAATTCACAAGTTAGCTGAGAAAGTTGATTTCAACAACATAGGGATTGCTCAGTTCTTACAATGATTGACGAATTTCAATGAGAAAACTATTATTGCATTGAGCAATGCCTGCATGCTCCACAAAACTTCATTATAAAATCAACTGGTTAAGACAGATTAAACTAGTCAAGTTGTTAACCTTTCATTTTTGCTGTGTATATATTTATTCATTTCCCTTTTGATTGATTTTAATGATGCCAATCATTTGGTTTTAATTGAGTGTTACTTTAACAAACACATTAAAGAAGACAGCTATATTGTGCTTGAGATTGTAAACACTGACAACTATAAATATTGTACTGGGGACAATTACATGTACATACCAGTATAAGTTATCCTTGACCATCTAAAACATTACTACGGTGTATATGAAAGCTAAAACTAAGGAATTCTTAATCAGTTGTAGTTCCTACATTTAAATTTGAGGTTTTCTTACAGCTATATACCACTGTAAATGCTGTCATAAAACATTCTCTTCTGATTAACATTTTATTTATTACAAGCCCCGTAGTAACAGTATCTCCTTTCAACTGTTTGTAGATAAAACATGCCATATCTGTATATACCAGTCACTTTCACTTCATGACTAATGATATTAATGAACTTTTTCAAAACCACAAACCATGCAGGGACATGTCAAAGTTGCCAGTTTAATAGGTTATGTAGGTATATAGAGACCTATTGATGAAGGTACGTGAAGTTTACCTGTGTTGACCAAACCAGGTGTAAACAAATTAGCTCTCCCTACGTACCCACAAGTGTGGTCTAAGGGGTAGAAAATATTGACTCAAGCGGCTTTTTAATGAAACACTTTCACTGTTCATGTGATTTAAACATAATCATGTACGCAGTCCATGTCACTAATCATAGACTTTCCATTGTTCGGCTTAAACAATCTAACAATTTTGTAAGGGACTGGTAATGGAAATTAATTAATCAGAAAAATATTAACTTTGAGTAAACAATCCTTCATGAATCTCAACACACTTAGAGATATAAAACTACAAGTATTTAAATCATAGAGGACTGTTGTATCACAAACAATCAACAAACTAAATAATTACTTGTATCTTAACTTTATCAAGTGTTATTCTTCATGCTGGCTTTGTTGACCAAAAGCCAACATTTGTTTGTACTTAATTATATTAGAGGAAAGAATTTACGGAAGTTGATAATGGAGTGTTGCATTGACCACTGCTATTATGAGTAAATATTTGACTAAATAATTCACTGTTCAAGATTAGTTTCCTATTTGTATTTAGGAAAAGGCTGTCAAAAACAGGTGACATACCGGTACTGTTTGTTTCTTGTGATAGTACTTGGTCCTAATGACAATGTTAATTCTTGTTATTTAAAATATTTAGTGTACAACTGTAAACAGTTTTTCCATAATTGCTCTATTTACACTATACTAATTAATTGTTGATTAATTATCTTGGTCCCTAAAAGTTTCATATATACAAATCTCTTGTAACTATTCAGAAGTGTGAAATCTTATAATTACAATGGACTACAGTTGACATACATGTACGTATATCCATTAAATCCTGACAGACGACATGAGGTAATGATTTCAGAGTTCAGAAAAAATGGAAAAATTAACTTAAAGTCATGGATTTTGAAATGGATAATGAACTAAAATAATAATGAAGTTATGGTTTTAGTATTTCACAAGTGAAATAAAAACTTTGGTTAAATGGATAATGAATTTGATGAATTTATGATTTGCATGGTTAAATGGATAATGGACTTTGAATTGATGCCTAATGGCTTCAGTAATGGATTAAATAAACCTGAAGAAATGACTTATGTAAAATATAATTAATGAACTTGAAATTATGAAATGAACTTCAAGTAATTTCTTTGGTAATAGATAAGGAAAAGCTTTGATTGATGACTTAAAAGCAATGAATAACGATAACATCTTTCTCATCAACATGTCTTTGGTAATGGATGATAACCTTCTAGTTTAATAATGACTAATTGGATATTTTTTTAATTCATACTCTATATTTATAAAAGTAATGAAGCAGAACATGTGTCCATTATGAAATTCTTCATCTTACCAACAGTGCTGAATAAACCCAATAAAAGTGGTCCATTATCATAGCTAATAATCAAACTTATTGAGGATGATCATTTCTGTACAAAATCAAAAGTTAGTTTCTGACTTTTATTGTTCACCATTAGCCTTAATTTACTGTATGTATTAAGTAGACAGAGATCAATCGCTCCTTTAATGCCAACAACGGCCACTTAAACATAAAACCGCTTTATTGTGTACTTTGAACAATCAAAAGAAAATTAACATCAATTCTGCTTGATTTCAGTATCATGACATCTGCTGGTTCCAAAGCACAATCATCATAGACCAAAGGTACTTTATAATAATAGGAAATTGATATGTATTGACTTTTATTATAAATATTCATTTATTACCACAGAGATATAATGAAGTGAGGACAATAAAAAGAACAGTACAGCAGATACATGTATCACAAAGTCACAACGGTATTGTCTTTATGTGGAGGACAATGAAATGATGAGAATCCTTAAAAGTTGTAGGGTGTTAAGCCCTGTTATGCCCACTGGTTTTTTAGAAAGATGATAAACAAGTGAGACAAGACTTATCACAAAATAATCTTCCTAATATTAAAAAATACTTCTTATGTTGTATATTTACCTTTATGAAAAAAAATTCTTAAGTTTTGAGAATAATTTTAGTTCAATAATCTAATTTAACTCTTTGTGAAATGGTATTTAACCTTTCACTTAAATTTGTTGTCAAGTTTTATGAGTTTTTCAATGTTTAAGTGTGATTATGTGTTTGAAAACATAATTGGCATTAATATGTCAACAGACTTAAACAGTAATGAGATTTAAAGGAATGCTTAAAGATTGGTTAGAATTGGAAGTAAATAGGAAGGATGTCACACAGGGGCCTTCTTAATATGTTGAAAATTACATTTAATAAATATCATTTGACATAATATTACAAACGTCTCACAAGTCACAAGCTATATTTGGCACGAGAGTTATTTAAAAGACAGCTTATAATATTTAGTTATTAAATATTTTGTATACCTAGATCAATTGCTTTAAGTTATTAAATATTTTCTATAGCTGGTTGAAGTTCAATTAGTCGAACACAAGCTGGTATTTAGTAAATAAATTATCCTAATCTCCTTTACTGGTATGATAGATTTGTCATTGTGGAACGTTACATAAGTGAAATATAATATAAGTACAGTGATATTGTCGTGATCTTTCAAGGTTTAGACTTGTCAACATAAGGATCATGTCACATGATACACAGATCAACAAATTCTCCTCGACTGCTACTTAACTAGCAATCAAGAAACGAAGTTATCCTAAAACTCTCCATTTAAACTTTTAATGTCCAAAAACATTGAATATAAATTGAGCATTAAAACAAGTTGTAACTTTGTTCAAATCAATGTGTTTTTCTTATTTCTATGGCACGATTAAAATGAAACGGAATAACCCACACGCACATCAACTACACAACGTCTGCTTGGCTGCATAAACACCTCAATTATGATTGCAATGCTTCAGGATCCCATGGAGATTTGTACAGAGATATTAAACATGTAGCTACAGACACTTCAATTATGTGTGACAAACAACCCACTAAACATCGCAATCTTGACATTAGCATTGTAATATACAACTAAAGCTATCACTTAAACTTCTTTTTTAACTGGAAAAAAACTAACATCGTAATTGAAAAAATCAAATATTTGCGAAAATGTTTATATATTCATGGATCAACATTTTTTCCTCTAGAAGCGAATTGTCATATGCAAATTCTTGTTTTAGCCAATAAACATTAATATTTGACCTCTGAAAATCTTTCCTTTTCCAATAGACAATAACAAAAGATCATCCCCAACAAGAGATAACAGTTACCAATACAATGGATAAAGAAAGGTAACAAGCACAAGTACATGTAACACTATAAGCATTACGGATACATTAACAATTAACAGCCAAATTATGCAATGTTATGTACAAACATGTATGTACAGGTAAACTAAGTACCTTAATACCAGTTAACTGTTACAAGAAGTACAATGAATACAAAGAAGGAAATACAAATTGTCAAACAATACAAAATATTTTGCATACAATTAATAAATTCAAATTATCAGACAACAATACAAAAAGTGTAATAAACACAGGTCACAATAAAGTTTACCACATGGTAAATCTACCAAAAACCGTGGAAGCTTCTTCAAAATATAAAGTGCACAATATATATCTAACGACTATGCAAAGCTTGAAAAGGATCAGTCAAAAAATATTGATATTCTTGATTACACAAACTTAGTTCCCATCATAAAAGGTAAATATTTTTGACTAAATTAAACACAAGCTAAATTTAAGGGAAAAAAATTAATAAAACTTCTCCAAAGTGTAGAGTGTACATCTTTATCATGTCTGGAATACCTGAGCAAAGTTTCATAAAAATCCAATCAAGTTAAAACTTTAGCTGTTCTTGATGACACAAACTCTGTGCCCTAAACACTGACATAAGGATGGACAATGCCATACCATAATATGTGCCGTCTAAGATGGGTGACAATAAAAACTTTATGGACACAATGAAAATAAATGTCAACAGGTACAAAATGTTATGAATACAATTAACGTTAAGTAAACATACAATAAAAATGTATGGGAAAACAGATGCCAAAAGACATAAACAGATATATACAACAGAGTTAACATCTTATGATACACTATCTTATGAATTCAATTAATTAGGCAACAGCAAATAACTATATAATGCAAAACACAAAATTCACGTATAACATATATTAACACCATATTAGAAAAATTCACTATCTAATCACAAATAGAAATATCATGGATATATTGAAAATGTTTGAATGAAACAATAAAACACTATGATTGATTACTTACATTTGAGTGCCTTGAAAGCCAGTTCAAAGGAATGCCTCTTTTGAGCATCATCCTCAAAGCTGAGCTCAGGTATCTCCTGAACTTTGTGTTTCAAAATTTCAGAGTTCTTCCGTTTTAGTAAAGGATTTTCTCTCTCTTCTTTACTGTCATGTTTCAAATTTACGAATATCTTGGCAGCTTTGAGATACACTTGATGAGTGTAAAGACAAGGTTCTTTAGAGAAGAACTGAAGACGAATTTTCCTCTCTTCATCCTCTTCATCTAATCCATTGGTATGAATTGTGGACCTTCTGCTTTTGGACATTTTATTCCTCATTCTTGTGGAGTCCCTCTTTAACTCCTTTTGATCCCCATAACTAGAAGTTCTCCTGGTTGTGAATTGTTGTTCAGGGGAGGGGTTAGAAGCAGCTCGTTTTAAGGGAGCCCTGTTGGTAAGTCCGTAATTGAGGGTTTCAGCTGTAGGAGACATACTAGAACTTTGTTTTACAATGCACGATATAATGATTCTCTTAAGTTTGACTCCTCCTTTTTTTATAACAGTTTATGCGGACCACAAATAGTGATTGGTCCAAGCCATCTATTCAGCTGTCAATCAGTGGCAGTTTGATCTCCTCGGCTATGGAATGTGTTATCGTGATTGTTGGCAAGCAGTATCAATCTCAATAAATATCAGATATCTGGAAAGAGAAAAGCATTCACCTGGCTGAGTTAAATGGACGATTTGTTGCAACAGCAGTGTATGTACACTCGTAAAATTAGCAGTCTGCTACTGGTCACACCTTCTACGACTCTGACAATCAATTGGTGTTACCTGTATTTATACCGAGACAACTTGATTGCTTTGATACTCAGTTAGGCTGTGTGATTTTCTGAATGGACTTTCAGTTAATACACAACAGAAGAGACTATTAGTACTCACTAGTGGAATTTACCTTTTCAGATTCATCCCACGTAAACATAAACACAAGTTCATTTCACTAAGTGACCGTTTAAGATTGAAACACATTTAAGTACATAAACAGATTAGCATTTTCTATGAGTGATTGAATTTCACTTTTGAAAAATATTGATCTAATAAATACTTAAGCTGTATTACTACATGTATAAATAAATCACACACGGGGTCATTAGACTTCATATATAGATGACCAATAACGGTAACTTTCATAAACACGTAAATACAAAGAAGATTAATATGAAAAATTTCCAGAAAACTCTCCACCCAAACAAAACATTTCATTTGATTGGGTGTATGTTCCTGTGTAAATAAAACTTTCAATAAACTTACAAACCAGGTACATAAAATACTTGATATTTGAAGTGCTCCCTTAATTCCTAAGTTGATGATTTTAACATGAACCTCTACAGGCTAGTTCATAAGATAGTTCAATACCCTGCAATCTTTATAACAGCTGATATGTGAACTTTCAATGTGAATGCACATTATGTACATTTTACCAACTAAAACTGTTTCAATTTCATAATTGCTTTAGACATATAGAGATACACAAAAATCAATCGATAAATTAAAGCAAATCTATGATTTCTCTTCTACACTATAAACTGAAACAAGAGGCCCATTGGGCCTCAACATCTAATCTTTATTAAATTTAATAAG
Source organism: Pododesmus macrochisma (assembly GCA_032359645.1). Lineage (NCBI taxonomy): Eukaryota > Metazoa > Mollusca > Bivalvia > Pectinida > Anomiidae > Pododesmus > Pododesmus macrochisma. Next base: position 18,836 of record JAUMGZ010231316.1, read on the forward strand.
CCTATATGTAAATTTTTTACATATGAAAACTTTTGACTCTAGAGTCATACCATACATTGAACAAAGTTGGTTCTCCATGCCCTAAAGTTACTTTAAACCAAAGCATTATGCACTAGCCCTTCTAGTTTATAGGATTTTTGAAATGTTGTCAAATTTGCCCACTTTTGGACCCAAAAGTGACCCCCTGGGGGCCCAGCCCCTTCATTTCAACAAATCTGAATCCCCTTTCCCTAGGGATACTTCCTACCAAGTTTTGATGAAATTTGTCCAGTAATTTTGGACAAGAAGTTGAAACATGAAAAGTTAACATACATTTATTTGCTATAATGTTGAACATTGACCCCAGGATCACGCCTCGAACAAACTTTGTTCTCCATGCCCTTAAGTTACTACACACCAAAACATTATCTAGGCCTTCTAGTTTAATAGAAGAAGATTTTTGAGTTTTGTCAGTTCCCCAACTGTTTTGCCCTCTAGTGGCCCAGCCCAATCTGACTATAACCAGATCTACTTTGCTCCCAGGATGTCGCTAGGTAGATCTGAGGAACACCAATTGTTAAGGTTGTTGGCGTGACCTTTCAAAGCAGCCAATCAGTGAAGCACCTACAGAATTGTCAGTGTTTTTTGAGAGTTTTGGCGCCAATATATATAACGTAATTATCATTAGGACGTCATCTTTTGACGTGTACACTGTACGTTGTGTTGGATGTTTTCCGCGATAACTTACAACCACTATACACTATGGCTGCGCTTCAAAACTAGAAATCTTGTTTATATGGTTAAACTGGCTTAAAAACGGAGACAAGTGGTCCCAACACCTCCCGCAGAGTGTACTGTAGAGGTAACATTTATGTACAGTGTGGGTTTTCGTTCATTCAATCGCTTTGATCATCGCTTCTTCGGTAAGCAAGATAGCCATTTTGACGCTCAATCCCAACGATCGCATAGAAGGTGGGTTTTGATTGGTCTGAATATCTCATAAATATTCATAACTATTCAAAGTTGTTGGGTCACGCCAACGACCTTAACAATTGGTGTTCCTCAGATCTACCCTGCGGTGCGATATCCAAATGACGGGAGCAGCGTAGATCTGGTTTTAATCAGATTGTGCAACTTTATGCTTACATAATTTTACACATAAGTTTGAAAATGATTTCTTACAGGACTTGGCATTTGATCAGGGTCAAGCTTGCGTGGTGCTGGTTGCTGCATTCCACCTTGGCCTGCCATTCTTTGTCCACCTCCTCCGGGAAAGGCGGTTTGAGGAAATCCTTGCCCAGGCATATTTCCCCCAACAAATTGATTACCACCTGGTTGGCCTCCAGGCACAGGTCTAGCTTCAGGATAATGACTAGGCTGAGCAGGAAAGCCAGCAGGTGTTGATGCAGATGTTGGTGGTGGAAAACCCCCTTGCATTGCTGATGATGTCTGTGGGGGAAATCCCCCTGGCATCACTGATGATGTCTGTTGGGGAAATCCCCCTGGCATTGCTGATGATGTTTGTAGGGGAAATCCCCCTGGCATTGCAGATGATGTCTGTGGGGGAAATCCCCCTGGTATCACTGATGAAGTCTGTTGGGGAAATCCCCCTGGCATTGCAGATGATGTTGGTGGGGGAAATCCCCCTAGCATTGCAGATGATGTTGGTGGGGGAAATCCCCCGGGTGTTGATGAAGACATAGGTGGTGGAAATCCCCCTACAGATTGTTGGGAAGGGAATCCTCCATGTGCAGTTGAAGATGTTGGAGGGAATCCTCCAGATGTACTTGAAGAAGATGGAGGAGGAAAACCCCCTGGTGCTGCTGATGAGGTTGGAGGAAATCCTTTGGGTATTCCTGTTGCTGGTGGAAATCCACCATGAGCTGCACTAGATGTGGTCTGATTGTACTGTGAAGCAACATTGGATGGAGGTCCCATTCCATGTGGAGTTTGTGGCCCTCTTCCTTGTGCAGATCCCTATTTATATATAATACATATATAATTAAACTTTAAACCATACATGATAGTAGACTTTGAACAAAAAATAGTATATACAAAGTACTGTATTCATGCACATGATTCTTGTTAAAGTCCAAACATTTTTTTTCTGGTAGAGGTCTTGTGTCTATGGAACTTATTAAGCAGACGAGGAATACATTTAATATTTGTGTGCTAATCTTTCCTGCACAAAACTGAAAAATCGATAAAATAAACAACTGAATAATGTCACAAATGAAACATATTTGACGTAAATTTCTTAAAAGGTTTGTCGTCCAGTTTAAGATGCTTCTTTTAATTATGAAATCTGGTTCTTTGGGTGTTTGAAATATACTTGTATTCTTTAGAATCAAGAAGAAATAGGATCAACAGAACAAACGCTATTGACAAACAAACAATAGCTTCATCAAAAAGCCACCACAAGAAC
>JAUMGZ010231317.1:0-11026 GCA_032359645.1 Pododesmus macrochisma
GTTATACTCTATACAAACATACAACATGATACACTCTATACAAACATACTACCTGTTATACTCTATAAAAACATACTACATGTTATACTCTTTACAAACATACTACATGTTACACTCTATACAAACATACTACATGATACACTCTTTACAAACATACTACATGATACACTCTATACAAACATACTACATGTTATACTCTATACAAACATACTTCATGATACACTATGTACAAACATACTATATGTTATACACTATACAAACATACTACATGATACACTTTATATAAAGCATACTACATGTTACACTCTATACAAACATACCACATGTTATACTCTATACAAACATACTACATGATACACTCTATACAAACATACTACATGATACACTCTATTCAAACACACTACATGTTAGACTCTATACAAACATACTACATGTTATACTCTATACAAACATGCTACAATGACTTAAAACATTTCTTTACAATTAAGCTGTGTTTTTTCCATAGAAATAAACAAATTGTGTGATTAAACCATGATGTTAAAATGTAAATAAAGATTTAGAGTTACGTTTTGAGGGCATGATTCACAAAATATATTTTTGATGTTCGACCTTCTCGGTCCATCACTTTCAAGAATTGCAAAGACAAAAGTAAATGTTGATGAAAGGATAATAAAATAAAATATAATAACTTGTCTATTCGTGATTTTATATTAAAAATAATAACATTTTTTGTTTCAAAATACATTTTTTTTTTAAATTTATATTATTTTGGACTATGAATGTGCATATTGATGTATCTGTATATGAACGTTACACACCACAAGACTGGATAATTCACATATAGCACTAGCGTTTATTGCATGTATTCTATTAGAGGAATAATCAACACATATGTTCTTTTAACTATAATAGTTACAATGATTCTGACCTGTGACATTAAGTTCGCCGTGTGTCAGAAAATCTTTCCCAAAATGATCAGCCGTCAGTGTCTGAAAAGCAAAACATCATAGAGCTAACACCTGAATAATTATTTCATATGCGTTAACTTGTTGTTGTATATTATTTAGGTTAAGCGTCCCCTTAACTTTAATCTATAGGTGTCTGCTTGTGACAGTGTGCACTTATGCACTAACGTCGACTTTATAGTGCCGTCTCACAGAAATATCAAGCTGCAGACACATGACATGATACTTCACTCAGTCACATTATCCTGAGATCAAGCCAACCAGTCATTCTCCTACCCAGTAATGCTGCGCGCTTAGCAGGGAGCGAGAATATTACCAATTTTAACGTCATAGGTTTTGACGCGAGCGGGATTCGAACCGTCAAACTTGGAAACAAGCACCAGTCTACCAGCGAGCGCCCTAACCACTGGGCCACTGTGCTGGTGAATATTCATAGTGTTGTTGATGGTTAAGCATAAATAAAAACATTCACTTATGACGCGACACTTTTATTATGATTATAATACAAAAACGGGTTTTGACATCGGAATAACACGGAAGCATCGCAGCGGGTGACACATGTGTAGCAGGAAACGCTTACCATATCGCGAATACTTGGTTTCGCTTCTAGTTTTTTTTAAAAAGAAGTTTGTGATGGAAACATATCATAGTTAATAAATGAATATTTGGTTAATTTTTTCTGTGTGCGTCCAACTTTTCCTTATGTTAGCCAATGTCCGTAGGTCGGTGGTTAACTCCGGGTACTCCGGTTTCCTCCACCAGTAAAACTGACCTTAACTGTTGATCGAACAATAAGCCCTTAACACAAACAAACAAATCAAGGCTTTAGAATGTCGTCTTGGTTTTTAGAATTTACTACTAAAGTAGATGACATCAACTGAGCCAGTTTCTCTTATAATATCACTATAGATGATAGAGTATAGCAACATGTCATATTGTCCGTAGACTAACAATAACAATTACAAAGAAGCCAATGACATCTTACAGTACTTGCCAGTAAACACAACAGAAAAACGAACCTTATTTATCATGAAAAGCAAAAAAAAAAAAAGAAGTTTATGCTCTCTAATTCCATCATTTCCACCATTTATCCCATTAACCGGGTGTTACTGTAATATCACTTTCATTGATACCGCAAGTTGTTCCTTGCGCAAGACGTTAGTGCCGGAGAAAATTATGTAGTTTGGTTCCCGGGAACCAGACTAAAAATGGTGTGTCTTACTGAGCACATTAATGTACTCGTAATGCTAGGGATACTACTGTATGAAAATGTAACAAAGAGTACGCTGATTATGTGTTGATTTCATATTTGCTATTACATAGTTTGGTGGCTAAGATACATGTAAAGATTGGAACCCGTTAGAAACCAATTGCATCATAGCATCATCTCGATGTTGCGACCGCGACTATGCGATTGCGGTATTGCGATGATGAATATGACCTATTATCACATCATCGCCATTGCAGCAAAGCGCGAACTGGATTCAATATTCAGTGACATTTAAGGAATTATGGCTTAAGTTGATTGTATATAAGTTGATTGTATTTTTACTTATCTATGAACTATTATTATATATATTAAAATGACGTAAATATGCTTACAGGCTTCAAGTACAAGACCTCATCACGGACGTAAGTATTAGCTTTTTCTGGTGAGTAAATCTGGAACTCCCAATTCTGAAATAATACTTATATGATATATATAAGACATAAGAGAATCCTAAATAAATCCCAATCCTTTGATTGCAAATAAGAGGAAAATATCGAATTCGAATGGTTAAATGTAAGTTAAGAAGCCATCTGTTTTCAAGTATGTAAGAATTTTCTATGGTTTCCTCTGAAAAATTAATCCTTGTTTCTAAAGCCTATGTACAAAAATCATCTAACCATAGGGGCACATTACCAGGTGAAATCGGTCTGGCTAATAAGTGATTTTATAATGCTAAACTTTCTTATCGACATTCTTTGTTGAATTTGGAGGCCATGTTTTCCAGCTGACTATAAGAATTCCCATGGACCCAAACTGTGCTCCACTACTATTAGATCTATTTTTTGTTTTATTCGTATGAGGCAGAATTTATCCAAAAGTTACTCGGTTCCAAGAGAAAGACTTTGGTAAAATATTTTAATTTCACTTTTCGTTACATAGAAGACGTTTTGTAACTGAAGAATAAACCTTTCGGTGATTACGTGGACATTTTTTATCCTCCGGAACTCGAAATATAGGACACTACAAACACCGACTGTTCTGCCTCATACTTAGACCTCCTACTAACAATCGACACGAATGGAACCTTTTCCACTAATCTTTGGGACAAACGTGACGACTTCAGTTATCCCATAATCAACTTCCCCTTCCTAGACAGCAACATATCCACCTCACCTGCTTATGGAATGTATGTGTCACAGCTAATTCGATATTCAAGAGATTGTTCTCACTACCAAGACTTTGTCATTAGAGGATTGCTGCTGACATCCAAGCTTTTAGGGCAGGGTTATACAATACCCAGATTTCGGTCTCATTTCAGAAAGTTTTATGGCTGCCAGCAAGATACAGTAGAGAGATTTGACAAGTCTATTTCTGATATAGTTAAAGATATAATCCTATGTCATACTTTGAGTTCTTTAACTCCAAGTCCAAGAGGCACCTGGTTTCGCTTCTTGTTTGTTTTTATAGCAGTTTGTGATATTTCCTTGTTTAGTTAATAAAGGTATATTGTTTTGTTATCTGTGTGCGTCTAACGTTTTCCTTTTGTTTTCCCATGTCCATGAACTTATTTTTTAATATCGTCTAGGATTTTACACTGATAGTTCATCAATGCCTCTTTTCATATACTTAGCTAAATGCGGAATATTTAAATATACCACGTATAAGCCATTGTTTTCAGCTTTATGCTACTAGATTATGTCCAATTTGTAATGTATCCAATTGCCTTTTGTAAATATGTATAGACGTTATGGACAATTGATGTGGGCGTTTAGTTGTTGAGATAAATAACAGCGCCATGAAGAGTTTTTATTGAATTTTTAAATGTATGTCTATACTTAGGAAGATCGAGACCTTATTAACCGGTTTAACCACACCGAATGGTTTTGTGCTGGGTGACCGTCCTAGGTAGGTCCGCACGGATTACTAGTCTTGAGGATTTTTGTAATATCCATCTAATTACTTACATCCTGGTGCTTAATTGTTTGATGCAGTTATTGTTTCTTTGTCATTGTCTCTCGTTCTGTTGATTCCACTCATACCGTTTTTTAACAATGAAAATTGTGTTTGCTGCCAATTCTTGCTTTGCAAACGAGATCATTAAAAAATTAATAAATACGATCACGAATTAAATCCATCTTTTCTTACCCCACCACCAGACGCAGTTATTTCATGCTTCCATTTATCTGTATTAAATCCATTAGAGAAGTCGTCATGGAATATAAGTGTAAAACCATCTGGTGCCGAGGGAGAGTCTTTTATCGCAGGAGAATTCGGTGCTTCACTGGTTCTTTTTTTAAAACCTTAAAAAGAGCATTATCACCACAAAATTATAATAAACTGTAAATGTATGAAAGTTATTACAAGTTGCGTCACACTGACATCTTAAGGCTGACGCCAGTTGTTATAAATTAACGATTTGAACATACTATGGATTAGTGAAATTATAACAAATTTCCTATATCCGATTTTGACACAATTTGTAATAAACTTTTTTTGTTTTGGTCGACGCGATTTGTAATACCTTACACAAATTGATAGTTTCGTGTTTAAGTTCTTAAGTTGACTCTGATTATATTTAAAAACAACTGAATACTGATTTTGACTTGTATATTATCTAAACGCAACTATAACTCCCTCTGTAATGAAAAATTAATCGCAAGCTTCTTATTACAAATTTTTCCAACTGCAAAAAATCAGAGTGACGACATTTGTAATAAGTTTCAAAATTCAAAACGACAGGAAACATCTCTTAATTGTCTCAGAAAAATTGAATATTTTAATCTGAATATCTTTTCACAGAACCGGACACTCTTACAATATGCAGTACAAACGGTTTTATTATATGTCACATGGAAATGATTGTTGCCGACAGGCACGGACGTTGTCACGTGAACTAGTCACTTAACATTTTATATTTAACTTTGTGTAATGTGGCCTCACTTAACGTTAACTTCCTTTGTGCCATCCGACACGAGAGTGCATAGCATTGTACTAAGGAAAAGTCAATATGTGTGTCTAAATAGTTTTTTCTATACAATTGTTAAGTCTCACACATGCAATGATGTATGCAAAGCATTTAAACTATTCCAAAACAATAATTATAAATAATTAATGTCAATGTTTTACGTAGCTGTGTATTAAGGAGGCCGAATCTAATGTAATTGCCAGAAATTTGCGATAGAACATTTCATTTCCTGAAGAGACAATGTCTATGAACACATTGTATTTATTATAAGCAAATAAAAAGGCATGTTACCAGGATTGGTGAAATATGAGGAAATTTTCAAAATAAAATCTGATTTATAGGAGTTCGACGGGAAATAACACGGAAATGGCAAATTTTAGCACTTAAAAAAATGCAACAGAACTTTTGACCGTTTTTGTATTTAAGGCAAATAAAAGAGTGGTGTCACCAGGCAAATAGTGATAAGGGAACGTCTCAAAGGTTACTTTTTATAGCCCGGAAAACACAGGTTTTTTATACATATATTTCCTTATGACTGATCTTTAATGCAACGTTTACATTTTCTAGTAGCAGTATTTTCAAACATTTTGCATAATAAATAATATTATATTCTTAATTTAACTATTCTATCCAATTTCAGTTTAATAGTGACCTAAATTTTGCATTACATTTGAAAAATCAATGCTGCTCCTTTTTGTTTTCGTTTTTTCTAAATTGTGAATCTAAAAAGGAGATCCATAAAATATTTTAATCCTCACAATTCTCATTGTTCAAGATCACGAGAAAACGTTCATTTCTAAGTTTTGTGCGACCTTGTGGTGACGTACTAGATTTTAAAACGGAGTTAACAGAACAGCGGAATACTTACAAATATTTGATACGTTTTATTAGCCTGACAGTACACTTTAAGATGCAAATATGTGTTGTCAGTTACAACAGATACATGTAGATACGACACGCTCTCATAGTAGGACTACAAAGATGGAACAAGAATAAATGTATTACATACAAGGTTTTATTTTCTGTTTAACGTATTTTAGTCAACAAAAGTTGGTAATTAGTGCATGGTTTTTAATGTTTGCTTTCTATAATTGTTTTACTTGTAAGTTCTTGTCAAGAAAATGTTGAAATTTATTTACCATATCCGAACAGGAACCAACCCCCCCCACCGTCCCAAACGAGCATTCCTGTAGGGATCGAAGGGGTTGCTATAATAGTTTCTGTAGGAGCTGTTGAATCTGTAGGACCTAAAGTACCTATCGAGGCTCTTGTATCCGTCGGGACTTTGTGGAAGCCATCCCATACAACAGCTTACAGCTAAAACCACCAGCATCCATTGAAGACTCGAAAAAATGACTGAATTCATACTGAAAATATCGAAATACAATTACGAATTTCAAAATGGTAACAGACATTTACATTGACACCAATAATCTAAAACTTGACACAACGCTGTAGATGATCTAGCATCTTTACCTTTTGGTGACGTCATTGGAACTTTCGGTGTCGAAAAATCTAATGAAGCATTGGCAAATAGAAATAAATAGTATTTATAACTAGATACAAGTTGTAGAGGATCAAGTGACAGTTGTTTTACCTTAAGATGACGTCAATCGGAAATTCTAGTATGGTCCGACCAAAATTGACCTTTTTATCGCTTGGCATGTAGTACATTAAGTTAAAATGCTTGATATCGCGAATTTCTCCAGCGTTAAACTTTAGGTAACGGACGATTGAAAACCTGAGTGAATGTTCCATAGACAAAAACTGTGATGTGTTATCATTGTTAAGATCTTTTTTAAATTTTCGAATTATAGACATAGATGAGTGTCATATTAAATGAGTTATTCACGCCATATATCAAAAGAATGTCAAACCCGGTTTAATCACAGAAGGGTGACCATGACTCAATCCATATATATATATATATATATATAGATCCACCCAATCTTCAATCTAAGCGAACTTCATTTTGTAATCTAACAACTCCCTCGTTAAAAAGTTTATATTCACTCAAGCAATGTCAAATTTGAGTGACATTCTTTCAAACGACGAACCCCATTTAAACGAAATATTTTGCAGCAGGACTGTTTTGAATTGATTTTGATAACAAATATCCAAATTAAACATTATACACTCGTTAACATATATAGTCTTTAGTATTTGCTTCCGTTTTACCTCAATCGCAAGACTGTCTATTCTAATTTACCTTTCTGAATTAAAAGTAATCGAACTTACAAATCATATGCAATAAAACACTATACCTTTCAATCCGCTAAGCTCCTGTGTATGCCATACATACATTTATGATGTAAACATGCAACTCGCTTGACAGGTTACACTAAGTACGGAAGCACAGAAGGCTCATGCGAAATTCGAAATTCGAAATTCTACATCCGATCTAACCAATCAAAATCCTTGTTTCATAAGACCAGAAGTCAGAACAAACATGAAGACTGAAAACAAAAACAAAACAAAAAAACAATTACGAACGCGGCAGGGGATATCTATTCATTTGTAACAGAAGATGACACATTCTTAATTCTTAAATACAAATTCCAAATTCCTAGATCGAAATTCTATATCTGATCTGACAATTCGTAGGAGAGCTTACACATCTGCCATAAATGACCAATCAGAAATAAAAAATAATTAGAAGCCTTTTCGCCTCTTTGCCAGACGCTCGACATTAAAAGGACAGTGGAAGATCTGGTGTGCTTAGGGTCAGTATAATGTGACCCGAGTGGGACATAATTCTGTCTGCGGCATGATATTTCGGTGAGAGCCACCTTAAAGTCGTCAGCAATACGCGCAGTCACAAGCAGACCCGTCCGTAAATAACCTATATTGTGTTGATCGGACGTTAAACACTACTTCACTCTACACTGCAAATGCTTCAGACTTGCGTCTATTAGTATTTGTCGTTATCCAGGATACCAGACCATCGATTTATACATTGGTTCGGACTAAGGATCTTATGAAACGAGGATTCTGATTGGTAAGATCAGATTTCGAATTTCGAATTACGAATTTCGCATGAGCCTGCTGGGCTTTCGTAACTAAGAGACTAGAAATCTCAACACACTGACTTCTCACGTTAAGTTATATAACCAATATGCGTACACTTTTCAGAAAAAACACATTTATAGCGCAGATCTACCCATTATCTCAACCAGGAAGTGTCAACACACTTAAGTACACTTCAATTTCATACAATTGTGGTCACGTAACTTTAAGCTTGATTGAAAGACAACCTTTCACGACAGCAGCGTATAACCTGCAATATGTTGACTTTGCATAGAAATCAAACACCGACTCTGAATAAAGGTCGAGGTTTAAAAAATGCGAAGACAGAAAAATAGAAAATAATGAAAAGGTGACAATGATAAGGCAATAATTAGCGATCATTTTCTTTTTTTGTGCCTGTAAAGCTTTGCATTTTGCTTCTTCGCCTCCTTAGGGCGAAATATTGCTAATTATCATCTTTTAGTCTTTGTAAGGAACAACGCAACCCTAATTATCTCGTTGTCACCTTCTTTCTATACTTTACAGGGCAAAATAACGATTATTATTGTGTCTCCGCCTATAAAGACACGATGACGACGAAGCGATAATTAGCGATATATTTGTGTAAACAGCTTACTAATATTTTTTAGAATAAAATTCACACATACTCCGCAGAAGAAGAAACGGGCGAAATGCCACAGTAACAGAAAAAGAAAAGGAACAGCAACAGGGCCGCAGTTAGGAAAACACAGAAAGTACAATATATTTTATACCAAGGGATATGAAATGCATAGAGGGTATACACAGATTAGAGTTTGTTTATTTGTTTGTTTGTGTAATAAGGCGTATTGTTACTTCCAGAGTACTTAACCGAAATCGTGACAAAAGATCAAGGAGAAAAACCAAAAAATAGAACAGAAAGAGACGTGGATACAGGAACGGGAAATCAAAGTTATATGGGTAGTTCAGAAAGACGGGTGAACCCATGCAACGGCGTTTCCGTCTACCCTTCTATCGAATTTTACATAGGGATCATTATCGTGCCAGGGGGTTGAAAATCCCTATATACGGGCCCGCCAGCTTAGCGTCCCCCTGAAAGACGTGCTGATCTTTGTCTTGCCTATATCCTTCAACCTGTCTGACTTTGATGACCCTACTGGAAACACAAGTTCCCATCAGCATAACTTTCAAGGTCATCGAGAAACGCAAACCTCCCTATCCCGATAAGGTGTAAAACACAGGGAAGACACAGATAAGAGACTCTAATAAAAGACATGTAGATATTGCCAGCACAGTTTCATCATTTCTACTTAATTTATCTAAAAGGCAATCAGCATTGTGTTTTAAACAATCAAGACATCGAAGCAGGTCTTTATCAGCAGGGTTTACATTTACGCATAGCCAAATAAGATTTAAATAAAAACATCAAATATAAAAATTGACGCCAATACGTGTTTTTATACTACTTGAACATTTTATAATTTTTTTACTAATGAAAAACAAATTAAGAAAAATATCGAAAAAATCATGATGCCAATACATGTAATACACTGCATGAACAATTATAATCCCTGTAAGAATGTATAAGTCAGTGTAGACCGTCATATACATGGATAAAAAAAGAGAACTATTTGTCCCATTGATCGGTAAAACTCAGATGTGTTTGATAAGCAATTAGGTCCGTGTGATTTTCGATGTTAGCGAGACTGGTTGAAGAGGTGAAGATGATGTTCGGGTAATTTAAAGCGACATTAAAGTTATAAGTTTCAGACAAAACTGCTTGACAATATGTAATTGCCTTCCGCAGTGTTACAGAAATAAAACATAATGAACTGTTTGAAATCACAATATCACGTATATGTTAATATTTGTATTACGTGTATAATCTTAAACATAACACAGAGACACGTTTACAAAATATATTATCTTTTATTTGTAAGTGATACGCATGTAGGTACTTATTAAGTTTGTTATTGATTGATTTCAACACCCCTTTTTAATACAGATTTAAAATGCTATCATACTTATTGTATTTCCTCTATTAACTTGTGTGTGTACGCGGATTTTAACAAATGAACCATTGAAACACTTAAACTAAGAATGTGCAGAAGAAAATCGTACCGTACATATAATATAAACATAAAAGATGAGTGGAAGAAAGACATTGACAGACTAGCAATAGCTGCACCAAACAATTCAGCAACAGAATGGAAATTAAAATGACGTCACAATATTTCCTAAGACTAGTTATCAATGCGGACCGGCCTAGGGCGGTAACCCAGCTCGAAATCGGTAGAAGTGGTTTAACCGTTTAATGTGATCTCAGCCTTCCCACTGCCAGTACAAATTTGATTAGATTTTTTTAAGTGTTCAAATTGCCGCGCTTCACTTACTTGTTTTTTTTTCAGTGTAGCGCGGCAATTCGTAGACGTGCACAAGTCCGGATGGTATAAACTCAACGAAACACGCGTACGTACCTGTTGTGATTAGGCAGCCTTTTATGTGATGCATTCCATATGTACTGTTATAAAATAAAATCTTACGATAAATGGTTAAATAAATAACTTTTTAATGGTGCTGTTATTGTTTGTTTTGCACATGTTGATATTAAAAAGTATCTTAAATAAAAAATGTGAAATTTCTCGTTCAACTGTCCGTCTTTTCCTTGAAACATATGTGGAAATTCCTCTTATCATTACTGGTATGTTGGAAAGTAAAAGTAGTGCTAAAATTGAGCTCTGAGAACACGACAAGGACAATAACTCCAACGATAATTACTAACAGACGCTGTCGTGTTCTTCTTATTTTGGTTGTAGAACAAACAATCAACACAGCGTTGACCTTTCTGACATTTTAATAACAAACCCACAATGCAATACA
>JAUMGZ010231327.1:0-11025 GCA_032359645.1 Pododesmus macrochisma
TGGCCCCATTACAATTCACACTCATTTAAAAAATGCTTTTAATAGGCGAGCTATGCTGTTCTCCAACAGCTCTTGTTGTATTTGAAAAAGCAAAACTGACTTGTGCAGTATGATTAATACATGATACATTTACATTAGATTTGTCTAGATCAAGAAACACACAAAAACTAGTTTGCATTATAAAAATAATATATTTCATCTCAGAGAAGCACAGATACTGCTTTACAGAGACATTTAAAAAGAAAAAGTATTTGTTATACATTATAGTAATAAAAGTGATCTTCTTTACAGAGAAGCACAGATACTCCTTCACAGAGACGTCTGCTCTTGATGCAACAAATGTAGGAGAAGCCTTTAACAACCTGTTAGTAGGTAAGTGAAATAGTTAAGGTGGAGAATTTGAATATTTTCAAGCAGGAGATTTAATGAAGTTTACAGTGAATTCTCTCCCTTGAAACAAAGGAGGAGGACTGGTTGGCTCAGTGTCAGATTAATGTGACAGAGTGAAGTATTATGCCCATTCATCTGCTACGTGATATTAAAGGGAGACAACACTAGATCAAGTAACCATCAGTGTGCACTGTCACAAGAAAACATTGAACTGCTCTCAGTTGGCATTCATATCTCCTATGAATGCCAGCCAGACAAAGGCAAATATTAGTTAAACTCAATAGAAGTTCAATGATTATATTTACCATTTGCTATCCCAATGTTACAAACTCAACGGTGAATATATGAGAAACTAAACGATAAGCAATGAGTGATGGCAATCTTAGGCGATATGAATGCCAATTGAATTCGGTTGGGATTTATAGTGGCATTGCCATGCGATAGTATAAAGTGTTGGCTGTTACGTATGGGAGAATTCATTATTCCTTGTGATTCCTTACAGATATCTTCAAACGACAGGTGGAAGAACAGACAGCAGACACTAAAGGTGACAATACCTCCCGAGTTGTTCCCTCAAGTGCCGAACCTATCAATGAACAGAACAACCAGGATGGCACGCAAGCATGTGGATGCTAGTGATTTGTGATCATCTGTGTGTTTGAATGTGTTGATAAATAACAAGGAAATGATCTATAACTAGAGTATTTTATTTTTACTTGATCTGAATCTTAAGAATGTTTGAATGTTGATATAGGAATGAATCGATTGTATATTTTGATGCATATTTTGTTTTGTTGTAAATGTACTGTGTCTGATGTTGACTTTCAGGCTATCAAAGAAAACTTGTACACTCCAAGTTTTTCTTTCATCATTATTTTACTTTAGTAGGTATGCATGTCTTCAAATTCTAATACTGTAAACCTGCAAATTTTTGCTCCTGGTGATTTTTGCCTTTTGGCAACAGAAAACACATTCGCTCTGTGTTAAATTCACCCAAAATTTATTTGTAAATAAAAACAATGTAGCCAGAATTCTTTGATTCAATTTTAAATTTTCTCTAATTTAAGGGTAAAAATTAAATGGGTGCGAAAATGTCCAGGTATACAGTGAATTTTCTATGGTAAATGGTTTATAGATATGTGGATGTATCAGGGTGAACTCATTGAAACTTGAATTAGAGATCACATGTATACTCTAGTCAATGTTTAGATAGAAATAGAAAACTCACAAAATGACAACAAAATACACAATTACCAGTAATACTAATATTAATTTTTTTTTTAAATATAGTCTAATAGGGCTGATGTATTAATAGAGGAACATATATTATTAGTTACACATAGAATTAATGACTGGATACAGAAAATATAGACCAATAGGGCTGAGGTGTTTATAGAGGAACATAATTATATACATGTAGTTAGTTACACATTCAGTTAATGACTGGATACACATATAGGAGTTTGGAACAAGTCTGTGCCTCACCCCTGGGACTGGATACACATATAGGAGTTTGGAACAAGTATGTGCCTTACTCCTGTGACTGGATATACAAAAATTTGTATCGGATGATGCATATTGTTTTAGACCCAACATTTTTCGAAAACAGTTCAGTCATTCATGATCACTGTGTAAAGAATTTATCCTGCTTTAGACATTTTGTAAGGTAGAAAAAAAAAATCAGTTTAGCAAGTTTAAAAATCTTAAAATTTTGATAACTTGTGCATGCCTGGTTTAAAATTACCCTCATATCGATTTTACTTCTCCAATATGGATCTTTTCGAATTTCATGTGACATTATTTTAGCCAATGATGATCCAAGATTAATGTCTAATGCAGGATGAGTTACAGATCACGAGTACTGGTCATAGCTACATGTATTAACCTTGTTAGTTGCTTGTATAAAGAAGATACTCTAAATTCACAACAACATGCTGCAATCATGTTTATAAAATTGATTATAAAATTTAATTAAGGATAGGGTTTCTTTAAGACTAGCTTATAATTGATAGATAAATCCTAGTTTATGCTTTTATATTAATCAACTCGCTAACTTTTGTTCATCTCGTTCGTGTATATGATCATTGATAAGAGTTTGGATGTTTTAATTCAAACTTGTACAAATTTAATAATTCTGCTTTAATTTTTACGTATTGTCAAGAGCCTGATGGTTAACGAGAAAAGAAGAAAATATTCATGTGTCACTCAACCTATACTAGAAGACCTGACTGAGGTCAACTATTCAAGTACTGTTAACGTACTTATATTAGTGCAACCATATTTCAGGGCTACAGCCTATGCACGACATATACACACAATCATGAATTAGGGCTACGTAGTACATAACTAATGCTTTAAATTTGGATGTTATGTTTTAACGCTGTACTGCCTGTACATAAATTACAGCTTTAATGGTAGCGTGAAAAGCGCTTAAGTAAGATTACCACTAAAATTAGCACGTTTACAGTATCTGTTATATGTGAACCCTGTAACACAGTGAACATAATTTAGTGTCATAACTTTTAAAGTATCACAGTATTTGAATTATTAATTATCACAGATCATTCCATAGTAAAGAGTAAATTTATATGCTTTTCTTATTCATAGTACACAATACTCGCACACCAAAATGGCCAAAAAATCAAAAATCAAAACGCTACTAATGAAGGATGCACGATTAATCAGATTCCTTAAAAGGTATATTAGGATCAGCAATATTACAAATGAGCACGGTAACAGGAGGCGGTCTATACTAATTTACTCCAAGATTGACTGGGATATAATAACAGATGACGTTTGTAGTAGATATGTAGATAAGTAAATATCTTAATAAACCATATTGGTATATACTTGTTTGCAAAACAATGTGAAATTTACTCTAAGATTGACTGGGATATAATAACAGATTACGTTTGTAGTAGATATGTGGATAAGTAAATATCTTAATAAACGATATCGGTAAATACTTGTTTGCAAAACAATGTGAAATTTACTCCAAGATTGACCGGGATATAATAACAGATGACGTTTGTATTAGATATGTAGATAAGTAGATATCTTAATAAACGATATCGGTATATACTTGTTTGCAAAAAAATGTGAAATTTACTCAAGATTGACTGGGATATAATAACGGATGACATTTGTGTCCCTATGATATAGATAAGGTATCATGTGTAGTTAGTCTTAATAATATTCCATGATAATATAATATATACGGATATGTGTGTGTAGCCTTAATAATTTTTGCTTTAAAACAGATCATCATTATCTTCTTTAGCCCCTTTTTTCGATTTTTTGATCTTCTAAATATTTTTTTAACATAAAGCGAAGTTCATTTATATATTTCTCAGGAGAAATTTAATCTACAAAACACAATTTTATAACCAAAGAGATGACGTAAAGTGCTTTCATTTCACAGGTGGTGTTTTTTTGTTGTTGCTATATTTAATATTTTTTAATAAAGCTTGATGTCAAAACACCAACAAATTATTATTTGCTGCATAGCATTCAGTATTTAGATAGTGCACCTCTGAGTTTGTGTGCTGACAGTGAATTCAAAATCCTGTGAATATAGATTACACTTGTAAACGTGAAAGTTTAACCCCCAGAAATTAAAGCACTTTACAGAAATAATTACAAATCACATTCAACTGGATTGTAGTCCATCCAGTATCATAAGAGTCGTAGAGGATACAGTGGAGTCTCTCTACAACGACTTGTTTGTCATTGAGTTTTTATTTGTCATTGTAAAGACTCTGCTTTAAACTCATTCAGCACTCATTTAACTAATTGGCACTCTTGATATTTGAACATCTACTGATGGAAAATCTTTGTAAAAGAACTATAAAAAATCTTCTGTATCTCTATTCTTATGTGGAATTCAGTAAGAGGAATCGGCAATTCTTCATGAAATGGTTGTGAATTATTAACAAGCTTGCATTTTATATGCAAATTGTTTAAATACTGTTATACTGATTAAATCACACATTCTTCTTGATTTAATTCATTTTTAGGGTACACATTAAGTAAAAACAGGGGGTTTTCATTAGAAAAAAAGAGATATCACCTTTAGGTCTGTACGAATTCGATTTTATGATAATTTCACATATCTTATAAATAATATGATAAAATTGCACATATCTTATAGTTCATATGATAAAATTGCACATATCTTATAGTTCATGTAATAATGTTTAAGTTTTGAATTTTGTTCATGTCATTATTTGAAATTTTATGAATTGCTTTATCTTTACTGTGGTGTGTTTCTGTACACTCCACGACGTCCATATACATTTGTATGTTAACAATCCGCCTTTACTTGGGCTCCTGTATTGCACCGGAGATTAAATTTCAGGTGTATCAAGAAATACAGAAGATTTTTTTTTAAAGATTTCTTGGTTTTTACTCTTATAATAAAGAATTAACAGGTTATTCGCAGCAACCTTAAAGTCTGAAATCTAACTTTGTTACATTTCTTTTGAATGGAGTTTCGCTTTTTTTGAGACTCATCTGTCAATATATAAAAGAAGGTTTTATGTGATGTGACCATGTCCATATTTTACAAACATATTTTCTTATTAATTTCCTACTAATTGGTAGCAGTAAAAGGTTAGTTTTGATAGATTTATTTCTACATATTTCTTGAGTGTATTTTGTTAATTTGTGAACATTTTTACCATGTTGACATATAATATGTACATAAAATCTCAACCTCAAACACAAAATCGTATTGTCCTTTCCTTTGGTTATGGACTATCCCATTTTGTTTTGAAGGATTGAATACGACACATAATTTAAATTGATTTGTGAATTTAACCTTAAAAACACAGAAGCATAATCCATTCCTTGTTCTGTCTATTCCATTTTGTTTGAAAGGATTGAAGTAGACACATTATTTGTGAATTTAACCTTAAACACACGATAGCATAGTCCTTCTAAAGTTATGGACTATCCCATTTTGTTTTAAAGGGTTGAAGTAGACACATTATTTATAAATTTTGGAGTTATTTTAGTTGTTAAGCTTTATAGTGCTAGCTAGTGGATGATGGTGCTTTATAGTGTACATACATTAGAGATCTAATTAAACACTAATTATTAATTAATTAATGATTACTTATAAATAGTTGTATTGTATAATTACTTATGGTTGATGATTGTGGCCATTCAACTTTTAACCTTTGCTGTATGAAAGTTGAAGAAACGACATAACAAGTACATTTTGTTACATTGCTGTGATTTCAACTTTACTAAATTAGGATACCTGCCAAGTGTCCCCCATAAATACCGGTAGACTCCTTTTTTTTTTTTTTTTTTAATTCTGGCCATTCACGTGTTGTCTTCCCATGAAAACTCTGAATTTCCCCATTATTTCCTACTAAACCATTAAATCTTCCCCATGAAACTAACAAATCTCTAGGTTTTCAAGGTTGACACGTATGCTTTAGCTAAGGCCAAAAGTAAACCTGTCCCAATCGGCCACCATATTGTACATGGAGAATCATGCATAGTGATGTCATTAATGGTATGTAAACACCGCCCACTGGTCGGCAAAATGCATCCCCTAAAATAACACTGAAATAATGAAGCGTACCGTTTCAGAAATTCTAATATTTAATAACCTTATTTTTCATTTTGTATTTTAAGTGATTGACCTTTACATAATGTTCAGAAAATTTATTCAAATGTTGAAACTTTTTATAGAATAGAATTAGGTATATTGGATACCAACATAATTATGAGGCCACCTGTAATTCTCTCTATATATCAATCTATGGATGTATGTCGCCTACTACCATTGAAGCCATATAAGGAGTGTGACATCACAATGCTTCACCCTATACTTCTTAACTCATTTCCTTTTGGATTTCAACGGTAGGCAGTGTAATTCTTTGTTTTGGAAGAGTCTAAACGTGACTTTAGGGGTCGTTTGGTTAAAGTATTGTATATATACAACCATTATTGTTGTATTGAAAGACTGAAATATATGTTTCAAGAATACAGCATGATGTTATTATAAAGTTTCAAAATTGATATTAGATGGCTAGATTTACTTGTACCCAAGAAAAAGCTCTTTTCAACACACTTTATTTGCTTGATTTTATAAAACTTTCCAAAACTGTACTTTCTTGTAAGTAATAAAATACTTGATTTGTCACAATATACTGTAAAATGAAGAAAAGAAAACAATTGAGGTAAAAAATTTAATCCAAGATTTTCAATTAAAAATTTAGTTTAATTTGTCATTGTATTTCCTTGTTTTGTACTACTTGAAAGCAATTTTTACATAAAACAAATTTATGTAATTGTTTTAACTTCATTGGTAGTCAATCTAGTCAACATTAGTTGTTGGATCAGCTCCCAATTCTGACATGCCCACTACACAGTGTGGATCAAGCAACTAATTCTAATTAGATTGATTGGTAGTAATATTCAAAGAAAAAGTGAACATTGAACTGTAAACAAAACATAAAGGTTGTACACTTCTAATTATGTTATCTCTTCATGTTGTTAATGAGGAGAACGATTTCACTATTTGAAATATATACTTAAAGGTAAATTATGTTGTGAGATTTGAAACATAAATTTTAATGTTGAAGCCATACTGTTGTAGAAATGTCCAATATATACTGTATACTTTGTATAGTAACATATATAATGATTTACATGTACAACGTTGTACAATATCTGTATGTTTTGATCAATTTGCTCTTTGTGCTTACAAAACATCTGAAGGTTGAGGTCTGCAAAAACCCGTAATTCAGTTTTTAAAAAATCGCATCATGGGTAACATGAGTTTGAGTTTAGTTATATTTAAAAAAAAAAAATACTGGAAGTGTAGGAAATAGTTAAGGCTGCTTATTAATTGATAATAGTTTCTAATTTATTCAAGATCTGGTATACCATGCTGTTAGTTATCAGAATTTAAAACACAAAATTTGTTTACAGTTTATGTACAAAGGAAATAGATTGAAAATTACTGTATAAGAATGCTAAACAATATTCATTTTTTAATGTGGATATTGGGGAACAAATATGACATCAGGTTAAAAGAGCTGTTGCTGGGTACTCTATAAAACTTCATTATTTTAAAGCCATTAAATTAAACATTTAATTAAGTTTTATGTTATTTATTATATTTTGTATTTTGTAACTTTCATTTTACTATAATTTAATTGTGAAACATTTTTTGAGTGCTGTGTGTTGCACACTGTTTACATCTTGTGTCATATTATAAAGTTTAGTCTTAATTACTGTGTTTTTGATTTCTGTTTATCGTGTTATGTTATTTGCATCATCAGTACGTAACAGCCTACATAGTTAACTGTTAACCAACTTTCATTTGTGGCTACAATATTTTGCATTTTTCAGATTTGAAATAATTTGGGGTGCATTAAATTTGTATCTACATGTACATTTTAAGAATTGGGGTGCAATAAATTCCCATCTTTGGTTTAAAAATTTAGGTGCAATAAATTAACATCTTTGGTTTAAAAATTGGGGTGCATTAAATAAACATTTTGGTTTAAATTTAGAGTGCATTCAATTAGCATCTTTTGTTTTACAGAATATATGCTTCAATATTTGTATTGTGATTTTTAATCACCCCTCCTTCTTTGGCGTTTTAGGTTTTATTTACTGAGGTCTTCTCTATTCTAAATTCATTTTCTCAAAAGTGTCTTATGAGGGTTGGTTCAGAGCTAGATCTGGAATTCGGGACAAGGTTTTCTTACACATGTGGTAGAGTTTTCCCATGTTTTAACCCGTGTGAGATTTCTCTTTCTCACCTGTCGTACAGGCTCATCTTAAACACACTTATATTAAATTTCGTGGAAATATTGCAACCTTGAACTCTGCAAAACTAAAGTGCATACAAATAATAGTTGGTTTACAGTATTGTCATCAGTAAAATCATACTTTCTTTGTCAATTCTTATTAATGTTTGTTTCTCAGTTTGTAAGGAACAGTGAAGACTTTCACAATTAAGTTCTCCGTTTTGTTAAATTGTTGATTTGTTTTAAGTCTAATTTAACCGTTTTATTTGTGCTGTATTGAATTTTGTTTTGATAATTTCACTTACAATGTTGAAGGTTGTTACTTGATACCCTTAGATACCCTTAGATACGAATGATAAAATTGTATGACACCACATTTTACTTTCTAGTTTGGCATTGTTAAATGTTTAATTACAAATATAATTGAATCTCCTTTTTGTAGCTATTTTAAATTCTTAGGGGTAGGGGTTGTTAAAGTAGGCCATGACTTGTGGTCTTACCCCCTCCCCCTCCCCCTCCCCCTTTCCATGACTTGTGGTCTTACCCCCCTCCCCTTCCATGTTCCGTGTTTTCAATGACATGTTAACAGGTTATTTTGGTGTTTTATTAGAAATAGTGAGATAATATTCAGAATTATTCTTCTTGTATGTTATTTATGTGGCAGCCATCTTGAAAACATTCTTATTACTATTAAATATCTTTTAGTTTATTTTTCTAGCAATTTTGATAAGATATATTCAATATAATTTTGTTTAGTTTATTTTTCCAGCAATATTAATATAATTTAGTCCAACAGCTTAAATAATTGTAACTCAGTTCCAACTGAACATTTAGCTCCTTATATTAATATAATCTAGTCCAACAGCTTAAATAATTGTAACTCAGTTTCAACTGAACATTTAGCTCCGTTTCCGGGTTTCCTGTTTTGATAAATATTATAAATATTTTTCTTCTGTGTGAAATTTATTTAAGCAGATTTTATAATTCATACACAGCCTGAGGATGGCCATAATAACATGTACATATATCTGGAAATATTCTTCCGTTTCTACATAAATCTGTTTAGTTAAAACTATACTATGCAATTTTCACATGTATAATAGGGCACACAAATTGGTTGAAATAGATTTGAATTTTTATCTTTGCACATGTTAACCTTAGT
The DNA here is from genome assembly GCA_032359645.1 of Pododesmus macrochisma. Classification (NCBI taxonomy): domain Eukaryota; kingdom Metazoa; phylum Mollusca; class Bivalvia; order Pectinida; family Anomiidae; genus Pododesmus; species Pododesmus macrochisma. Next base: position 9,328 of record JAUMGZ010231327.1, read on the forward strand.
GCCTATCTACATATGCTTGTATATGGATCTATCATAATCCCCTTTGAGTGTTGTTAATTTTTTTCCAATTTTGATTGAAATCAACCACAATTATTACATAGAAATTCCGAAAAAGCTTTAAGAAGGATATGTGGGGGAAAACTTAACAGGAAATCATAAGCTACAAGTATTGCATAAGAATTAGGAAAATGTTTTAAGAAAAATGAAGATGAAATACACACATCATATTACGAAAATTTACATCAACTGGCAATTATTGCATATAAAATTTAAAAAAACCTTTTAGCTTTAAGTTGCCAAATATCAACTACAATTATTTCAAATAAATTTAGAAAGAGCTTTGAAAATTACTTTTGATTGTTTTAAATATAGTTTACACAAGAAACCCCTCATAAAAACTTATTAATATAAGTATACCATACATAAACCCGATATAATTCGAAAGTATGAACAAAATTATATATATGTAAACTCTATGCCAATATTTTTTTTACCATAGACATAAACGATCACTTAAGAGTGACTATAAAATGTAACTGTCAAGGTCATCTATATATAAATGATTTATTGATAAACCTCTATTGTTGTACTCCAATGGACCTAATGGTACCCTAACTGTAATCAATGAATGTTTAGTAACATAGACATTTTTTATCCTTTGAATCAGTGTCTCCCTCTATTAGGGGACCTGCAGTTTATGAATATCATTGAATGCATCAGGAATATGGTATGTGTATTGTATAGTGGCTCCCTCTATTAGGGACCCTGTAATTTATGCATATCATTAAAATGATTTATTGCTCTGTAATATTTAACATATCAGGAGTGTAGCATGTATAGTGGCTCCCTCTGTAAGCGACTTTGTAATTTATGCATATCATTAAATGTATTTATTGATTTGTAAGTTTAACTAACAGGATTATGGCATGTTTATTGTTTGTATAAATGGTTGTGTATGAAATTAAATCTGTTAAGAATATTAACTAGTTTTTGCATATAATTGTGATTAAGGTGTATTTTCCCTTTGGCCCTGTAGCCTTGATTTGCTGAAGTCTTGTCTATTCAAAATTAATTCTTCTCTTGCGTCCTTTTTATGCAGCTTCGAGCAAGATCTGGTGTTCGGGATGGGGGTGTCTCACACATAGTTTTGGCTCCTTCCTCTTATTAATATTATATTTATCGGAGGCATGATTCAGATTGCATTTTTGTATTCCCTTTAAGTCCCTTGATGACCATTGGTTCCTTGCTTGAGTTTGGGTCATCAGCCATGTCCGCACTCACTTGGTTGGTTTGACTTCATTTCTCAATGCCCATGTCAGTTTGTAAGTTCAATCTGATGGTGACTTATTGTCTATTCAAAATTCATTCTTCCCTTGCGTCCATTAATGACAACATCTTTGAGCAAGATCTGGGGTTCTGGACGGGGTATTTCACACAGAGTTTTAGCTCCTTCTTCTTATAAATATCATATTTATCGGAGGCATGATTCAGGTTGCATTTTTGTATTATAAATAAGGCTATTGCTTGTTTGTCAATACCCTTTATTATTAGGTCACCTGAGCCAAAGGCTCAAGTGACCTATTGCAATCTATCTTCGTCCATCGTCGTCTGTTGTGCGTCTTCCGTTAATAATTGAACATTTTAAACTTCTTCTCAAGAACCACTGAACCCATTGACTTCAAACTTGGTGGAAATGTT